>JAPMOQ010055911.1:547557-560777 GCA_026543055.1 Argiope trifasciata
TGTTTAAGAGACCTTTAAACCCCCTTAAAGCCCATTCTACTTTAAAATTTAAAAGAACTTAATTTTGAATTAAAAAGGCTTAAGAGAACTTTTCTTTAAAGCTTAAGAGGACATAATAGAAAGTATTCATTGAGAAAGTTTTCAAATTTATCTCAGCAAACTTTCAATATATAGCTGAAATTTATAGAGGATATAGATAATTTAATAAGACTTTAAGCTTTTTTAAAGCTTAGCCTACTTTAAATCTTAATTTTTAATTCAAAAGACTGAAGAGGACATTATGGAAAATTTTTACATAGAGGACGTTCATATCTATCGCATGTTTTCAACTTATAGCTGAAGGCTATAGAGAATATCAATGAAGGTTTAAAGGGGCTTTAAGCCTCTTTAAAGCTTATCCTACTTTAAAGCTTAAGAGGACTTAATTTTGTATTTAAAAAGCTTAAGAGAACTTAATTTTGTATTTAAAAAGCTTAAGAGGACTTAATTTTGAATTAAAAAAGCTTAAAGAAGATTTAATTTTGAATTTAAAAAGCTGAAGAGGACTTAATTTGGAATTTAAAAAGTTTAAGAAGACTTTACATAAAAGGTCAAACAACAGAAAAAATCTGAGATGGCCTTTGAGATCTGTCACAGCAAATTTTTAAATTATAGCTTGAATTATAATATAATTAAAGATGGCAAATACTCATGCACATAAGTATCGTACACCTTCAAACAGGAAATATGTAGTTGGGATGCCATTCCTTTGAATCTTTGAAATGCCACATTTTAACATGCTTACAAGAAATAATAAATACGAATAAGATTTAATGTCCATATGCCAGTTCATTCAAATTATACTTTGAACTTCTATGATATAAATAAAAATACAGGTTAATCATAAAGTACTTGAACTCAATGATAAAAACAAATTTGGTCTACCTTCTATTCCAGCTGTGAAAATTATTTATTTATATAAAAAGAGATACAATTTTTTACCTTCACAAATGTACTTTATGTAAAATGGTGCTATACACGAACTTAGTTTAGTCAATAACGTAAAAGGAACCCCAAAATTAAAAATTTTCATGTATATTTCTTTTAACTCAATATATTCTTATTTCAGTGCTTAACGTTTTTACTAGTATCATGAAGTTACACGGCTGAAAGCGGCAATTGACCATAATAATCTGTTTAGTCAAATATTACCTTTAAATATTTAGAAACCCATATTTAAAAATTATATATATATATATATATATATATAAACTTAACTTAATTCAAGTCAGTCAACAAAGAACTCTTCCCAATATTTTGAAAATCGAATACTAAAATGTTAAAATAATGAATATAGTAATAAAACCAACCTCAGTAGTCCTTCAAACACATTCTCTGGCATGAAAAGTTTATTACTTTTCATACCAGAGAACTTTTCATGCCAGAGAAAAGTTTATTACATGGCACTGACGTACAATAAATACAAAATATTAATTTTTAGTGTGTATTTAGCATTTTTATTGAATCTGTCATCCTTGGCATGCTATATGGCGATTAATTTCTAATAAGCTTTGATAGTATCCGAAAATTCAATTGGTGTTTAAGATACTTTTTTCCAAACTAATAGAAACACAAATTCGACACATAGATTCGTTTGTAATCTCAAACTTCTATATAAAATTTGAAATGTTTAAGTCATTGCGTTTTTGAATTATCGAGTTTCCACGTATCTGAAAGTGTTGACCGACAGACAGTTTTTTCATCGTTTTATTTTGTTCGAAATTTGAAAGGTGTCCCTTACTACAAATATTAAATCTGTGCACCGGCTTTCATCTATCTGGCTTTCTTAGTTTCATAGTTATGATGTTAACTTATATTCGAACAAATAAACTTTTTCTAAACAGATTTTTAATTCAAAGTTTGGTGAAAATCTCCTATGAGATGCAAAGAACCGTAGTATTAATGCTCATATTTCAGGCATCTACCTCAAAGAGGTTTTGAGTTATTTTGATCACAGACAGACATTAAAACTATTTTTTTCAATTTAGGGAAGTCTAAATCTCGAATTCGAATGTTTTGATGATTACTTTATTATCTCTATAATTGGTATATGTGAAAGTAAATCATTCAAAACTTTGGCTGTGCATTCGAAACTTCAGTTTTCAAAATTCATTTTGGGAATAATATTATTTTACATTAAGTTTTCAAGAACATTTCCAGTAATCTTTAACAGCTGGTGAGACTTAAATTGTAAAGACAGTGTAGTCAGAGATAGAATTGTTTCACTTACATTCTTGAAAATTTTCCACAATCCAAGTGTTGAAATCCAATTCCACGGAGTCAGTTAGCCAGCTTGGTTGGGAATAGTCCTTGACCTCTCTGGTGGCCTTTCGACTCGGGAAACTTAGGATACGTTGTCCTTCATTCTGAACTTGTCCTACCTCCAGAACTAGAGTAAGATAATGGGAAACATTAGTGATGTGTTTAAGATACTAGTTGTTTTTAGATAGATGCAAAATCAATTTGTTGTTGAGATAATATTTAAAATTAGTAATCATTTCTGAATTTTAGAGAGAAGTTTTAAAATTTCAGATCATTCGTGTGTTTTACCGAAACTCAGAAAGAAAAAACTCCCCTCGAAGTTCGTTATACTATTCAAGTTACTGGAGTTTCAAGTATTTAACTTATTGATGAGTGCCATAAAACTTGCTTACAGTATGCCAAAAGCTTATGGAACTGAATCGCAGATAAATGAAATAAAAAGCGCCAAGGATATGCCAAAAATTTACGAACATGTGAGATTCTAATAAATAATACAAAATGACTGTATGAATCACTATATTATATATAAATGACTATACTATATACTAAATTGAATAGAATGGTTATAAAACTATGATAATAACATAAAAGTGACTATACCGAAATTAAATGGTTCTTAAATTTCAAACAAATGACATAAAATGTGCTGATTTTTATGTGAAAAAAACAGGCAGTTGAATTTCAGATAAATACCATATTAGCGTAAGATATTGTACGATATTTCTACGATGTTGTAGGATATTCTAAATATCGGACAATATCGTCATGATATTGTAACAAAGTTGTTGGGCATTTTATGATAACAAACATTTCTGGCTAAAAGGAGACGACAAGATGTTAAAAGCCAAGAGTAACTGAATTATAGATAAATGATGTAAAACATGCTAAATTTGTGTGATAAGCTATTGGCAACTGAATTTCTTGATGAATAATTTGCTAGTACATAATATTACACAAAATTTCTATTATGTTATTCTATATTCTAAATATCGGCGAATATTGTCATGATATTGTAAGAAAGTTGTTGGGCATTTTATGATAACACGCATTTCGGACTAAAAGGAGCTGGCAGGATGTCAAAAGACAAGAGTAATTGAATTATAGGTAAATGAGATAACACGTGCTAAATGTGTGTGACATGTTATGAATAACTGAATTTCTGATAAGTCATAAAACGAAATGATGGCTTGAAAGCAATTCAATTGCAGATGAAGGGCCAATTTTAAAAACTGAATGGAAATGAATTGCAGATGAAAAGAGGAATGCTATTTGTAGGATTATAGATAGGACATCATGGAATTAAACATATTTAGCATAAAATTTAGTGATTTATTTCACAGAATGCTTTACATTTCTATAAAAAGCAAAATATATTAATGGTAGAACGATAATATTTAGGATTATTTAATTCAACTCAATGATATACTCAATAGCATTCACCATGATGCTCAGTTTTTAAAGAATACAGACACTAAGGTAGTCTTCAAACTTCGATGGATAATGCAATAAACAAGAGTAGAGAAAAAATTATTACCAAAATTTGTGTACAAACATGATTGCTTTTGCTATAATAACTTTGAAAATTCAAATATTTATCATAAGACCTATCTTTCTATCCCTTATTCAAAGAATTTTGTCTCCAATTTTTAAGGCACATCGGAATTTGGAAAAAAGGAACGACCCCTGTGGAAGACATGTCAAGAACAGTTCTATATTGTGAGGAATCTATCAATGCAAAATAAGCATTAAATATACAGGAAAGGGGATAAACTTGTTCCCCTGCAGGTTTTGAAACAAGAAATAGAATCAACAAAAATCACTGACCTCAATCATTAATCTTCCACAAAATCAAATTAAATAACTGTCATAGTTTGTTTACAATTTCATATTAAAAACCACTAATCCTTTTCTGGACATCCTGCAGGTTTGTCACATGGAAACAGAAACAAAGAATTATGCAAACACCTGAAACATTGAGCAAATAAAAGGAATAAAGGAAATGATAAGAGGCTTTTGTCAATGCTTGTCGGCTTAAAATGGCTTGATTAAAATTCTAATTAACACTTCTTACTCTTTTTCGGGATATATTTATGTATTAAATAAATAAATTTTTACGACTTTAGGCAGTTGAGTTGAGGTGGATCATGAAAGGTGCTTTAAAAAAAGCAACAATCTAACAAACCTTGGACAAGAGATTTGGCTTATACGGATTTCAGTGAATTGGCTGATAAAAATATATTAATATTTGAAAATCATTAGAGTTTGTTGTTACTAATTTTCTTTCAGATGGGTTGGAAATTAAAAATGTTGCCATTATATCAGACATTCTATCGTAATTTTTTATAATGTGATATTGATCGGGAAAAATAAAAAAAGGTTTTCTCATTTTTTAAACACTGTGTAATAAGACTTGCCTTTTTAGGCTGTTTGAATTAATCTAATTTTTGTCTTCACTTTTATTGCCATTCAAGCTCAGGTTAAGACAATGCAACATGGGATTAACTCTATTAGTGATGAAAGGTTCCATAAGTCCTGTCAACAAAACTATGACAAGCGCCTGAATCGCCTGGGTATCTTTTCGAAATTCCTCCTTCTCAAGTTAGGTGTGATTGGTTGAACAACCAAGACACGTACTCTTTTTAAATGCGATCACCTGGGATACAGAGAGGTATGCCAAAAATTTCTGAGAACGAGAATACATTTGTTTAGTTGCCCTCAGATATGAAGGATTTTATTTTGTATAGCAACGCTTTAAGAACATGGTCTATCATTGGAGATTTTGAAGGATGAGAATCTTCATATCTTTGAAAGATAAATTCGGTCATTCCAATAATCTGAGACACCTGAATTCGAATAATCTTAGGAATAAAAAGAATAGAACTATAATAATGTGATTAGAGGATAGGTGGAATATTTCAAAGTAGAGAGTGTTGGAATTTTTAAATATCTACGTCAATTATAATATAAATGGAAATTGAGCTAATGAGTTAGCTTAATGATAGTCTTTAGAAGACATTATTCAATAAACGAGGACTGAGGAAAAGTTTTTTAAAAAAGAAACATGCTTTTATTCCCGTGCTGAAGTATAGAAATTGCTATTATTTTTTAAATATCGAAGTCAAAATTAAATATCAAAAACATGAAGTACTGAAGAAAGTACTGCATGTAAATTAGAGTTTTAATTATATTTCTAATATTTGTACACCATTTTATTAGTTTTTTTCTAATGAAATAAGATATAGCTTAATATTTTCAAAGCAAAGGTTTCAGCATCTTTCAATATTACAATTTTATTTTAACATTCAAATGTCAGATAAAGGCTTTGCTCTCTATTTTTTTAGTGAGGCAGATTTTATAATCAAATTGATTTTTACACATATAAATATTATGAACACTTGAATTTCCTTACGAAACAAACAAAAAATCAATACTGTTCCATCATTGTGAACAACCAACTATAAAAGATTCCGAAAATTTAACATATGAGCAAGAGAAGAGTTATTTATCAAATTATGTTCAGTAATTAAACATCTACAAACATGAAAGATGTGAAAATTTTATTATCTGTAACATCTAAGAAAATATTATTTGCAAATACTTTGATTAACAAAATACATAGACACATTTACTTACCTAAGGCTGAGCGTTGAAACATGTGAAACGTGTCCCCACTTATTGATGAACCGTGTAATAATCCATGACTTAGTATCTGTTGATGCAATTTGATCACATGCTGTAATAAAAAATGCAATCAATTCTTTTTTTAATGGAAAAAATATTTCATTAAGGCAATATATATTTTGTTCATATATTGGCGCCCCAGTGCATGCTATTGTACTATTAATGTTACATCATGTATGGCAATCACACAACGTAGCGCCATCTATAAATGATAATAATACTTGAGTACTCTCAAATATTTTTTGAGATGCTCAGAAAATCTCCCTGATACACAAACTCATGTGCGAGAAACTATATAATGAATAAAGTATGCGTCTCGGGATATTCAGTTAATCGTACTGAATGAAAGTGGGTGGATATTTCCAATGGTAATCATATTTCTTGGGCGCTTGCTGTAATATCATCGAATGAACATTTTAGATCTTTTAATATTCATGGAGCTAAACATTATACAATGGGTGTTCAAATAAAAAGGTACGAACCGACACTGTGGGTATAAATGAAAATTTTATTCAAAGTATACACTATAGGACTGCGCACAACGACCCCATTGATTAATCAGTTGGTTGATTCCTTCTTTCGAAAATTTCTGTGGCCGTGACTTAACCCAGTCCTTCACAGTGTCTTGTTCACCGCCCGAGTTGAAGCGTGTCCCTTTCAGATGTTTTTTCATTGTTCCAAACAAATGAAAATCACAGGGAGACATGCTCTGGCTGTAGGGCAGATGGTCGAGTTGTTCCGACTTGAACTTGGGCAGTTCCACGTTTGCGAGACTGAACACGCATTACAATTGAGCAGAACCATATTCTCAGGAAGTAAATGGGACCGTTTGTTATTGATGAACCTGCACACTCTTTGGAGTGTGTCATAGTATGCATCGGAGTGAATGGTTCTTCTGAACTCGAGGAATTTAACAAGTAGTGGACCTGCCACGTCAATTGGACGGTACTTTTTTTAACAATTTCTGTTCTTTTCTGCGAGAGCTCTGATCTGTGCCGGAGACTCCACTAGCATCATTATATGTGGGTGTGATGGGTTTTAATGCATCAGTCCACTGGTTTAAATTATTCGTTTATTGAATGATTAAAATAAGATGGTTTTTACAATGAAGTTTCATTGATGAAGAATTAATTGTAATGTCATGGAGATCAACAGTATATATGTTCAGTTGCTCTTTTCCACCTACGCGTGGCACCTTGAGCATTTTCAGATCAATTCTTTAACACAAGAATTCCAGTTTCGGCACTTTTAAGAGGATCATGCTTCAACGGTTTCCAGTCGGGACCCTTCTCGGCCCATGTCAGTGTCCTCTAGTTCTAGGGAACTCTCTGCATTCTCCCCTCTGACTACTGATTAACACCGGAAGAAGTGCTGAGCGCCCTCTCGTGGGATTAATTTACCACATATATGTTTCGCTACATTTCCCCATAGAGTCACAGGCAAATTTGTTAACAGTTATGTCGTTACGACGTTTCGTATCTTTTCATTTAAACACCCCTTGTATTCAGGAGTCCTGAATTTTCAAGTATATTTTGAAAATATGTCCAAGAGATTCATATGCAATACTTCACATGCTTGTTCTTTTGCAAATTTTTTGTTAATTGATATAATTTCCACATACATTTCCTATTAAATAACCGATTACCTCAGGCCCTGCACATAGCTTATCAAGACGAATACGTAAATACATGATATTGGGATTTTATTTAACCTTCCAGCGGTCGCGGCTGTCGTACCAACATGAAAGGTATTTCCCACATACGCTATAGTAAATTGCAAATTTTCAAAAGCTTAGTATTAATAATTACAACCACTTTAAACATTTTTACTTAAAAAGAAGCAGAAACAATATAAATATAGATTGCAATAATAATATAAAATGACCACAGGATAACTGAATTGATTTAAAAATAATATAAATGAAATTGTCGATATTTTGACAGAACAATTTGCATATAAAATATAGAAGTGAAAAAATACAGAATTTATGCGTAAGAAGAAAAAAGTAATTGGAAGTTAGATATGAAAAGGAAGAAAATAGTTTCCTTGTTATTTCATTGCAGCATTGCAATTTGAGCAAATGTGTTGAGTGTGCTCCAAACATATAAATTTCTGTCAAATCTTACAATTGAACCTCGTGACTCTAGTCCTCTAATCCGCGTTTCTTTTTGGAAGGGTTTTTTCTCTGACATGGAATCTTCCAATTCCGCGCCTAGTTCGGCTTTTCTTTTTAGCACCTTTAATTTTAGCTCACCTTTTAGAGATGTGGGTGCTTTTTTTCAAAATTTTCCTCCCTAAGTGCATTTGCCAGCTGTCGTCAGTCTGAAACAATTCGGAATTATTCGTAAAATCATATAAAATCAGATGAGACAAAAACTTACATGAACGGTCGCGCGTATCTCTAAAATACAAATATCTGATCGGCAGATACCTATTAACGCCACAAACTTACGAAGACAACTGAAACTAGGTCAAAGGGAGCTCGACAAATAGCCCAGGACAGGCGTTCCCAGTGCCACTAGATCAAAAGTATTAAAACGAAATTCATCTCTAGTGTATCTCTCACATACGCGTGCCCGCTGGAAGGTTAAAAATAGTGGCATATATTATTCGATAGAACATTCTATCTAATTTAGAGCTTTCATTATTTTTTTTCTTCCAAAAGTATAATAAAGCTTGGAGTAAAAAGGAACAAAACTGCATCCCCAACCTATTAACTAAATTATTTTGCTCACTTGTGCTCAGGTAATTTTTAATCTGCAAATGCTCATAAAGATGAATTTCCAGACATAGACTTACAAAATGAAGCAGAATATTTTCTAATTATGATTCACTTGTTAAGCGAAACAGACTTATTCCAGGTGACTTTATAAAAAAGTATCTTCTGTTTATTTTCTGTGTTTAATTTACTGGAACCAACGCTCTAGAATAAAAATTTTATTCCACCTAAGAATTTCAGATAAAAAGTATTGTCTTCTATTCTTGTGTTCTTATGAAGCAGAAAAATACAATCCGTGCTTTAAAAAAATACATTTATTAATTAGCACAACCAAGAAAGAATTTTATTAGAATTTCATCGGAGAATTATTAAAAACAAAGCAATTCGAAGATTTTCCGAAAGAAAAAAAAAAAACGAAAATTAAATTAGAGCTAGAAAATGTACGAATTTATCAGGATTTGCTCCAATGCCTCGGCATTTTTTTTTATTGTGCAGTAACTAATTTCTGTTCTTTATATTTTAATTAGAATTTTTTTATTGTTTATGTGTTAAAAAAAGTTTCCAATAAGGATTATTTTTATTTTATTTCTTTTTTTTTCTGTTAGTTTAGGTGTTTATTTTTAATTTTAAAAAATCGTTTTCATGGAAACATTTATTTTTTAGAAACTTTTTATATACATAATATAAAAAATTGGCAACACCCTAGAATGTACATCCAATTATCAGATGCAGTGTGTGTGTTAATAAATTTGAGATTTTTTTTGTATGAAATTAATAAGCATCTGAGGTTGTACTTATCTAGTTATGAATTTATTTATTATTTTATCCATTCTTCTTTAGTTGATTTTTTTAGATGCATGAAAAATACCCGCAAAGAAAATTAATTATATGTGAAGCAGATTATATAGAATTTTAAAACCAGTACTAACCTGCGCTAATAATTAGTGTTGCCATATTTCAAAGATGATTATTTTATAATTTTTTTTAAGTTGCCAGTATACGTTTGATTAAAATGAATTATGAATATACATGTACTGTCGTAGAATAAATAAACTGAAAAATATCTAAAAGTAAAATAAATTGCTGTAATAAAAGATATAGTTGATGCATAGTATAATATTACTATACAAATAATTCAATGTATGTATTAAAATCTAATCTTTTAGTAATAAGATTAGATCTTTAAGTTTTATGTCAGTTCAATAACTTTTCATTTTATGATAAAATAATTTCTAAAGTTTCTAAAAACAATCTGAATCTTCAGAAAATGTAAATTTAAAACAAAAAGTTTTAAAATGTCTATAATATATTTTAATTTATCTACATTTTAGCTCTAAAACTTCCAGGCACTAACTAAAATATATCAATCAAGATTATGCATAGATTTTAAGATTCATCTAACAATTATTAAATACACATTTTAAGCTAAAATGTATTTTGGTTGATAAAGGAATTGAACAGTTTTCCATTTGATATTTTTTTTTCTATCTGACAACCAGTTGTAGTAGTGTTCCCAAAAATTTCTTGTATATCCTCAAATAAAGGTGTTTTCAGAGAAAATGTCTTGCTTAGCATTGGCGTACAAGAGTTATGGATTATTAACCGTTGACAAAAATTTAGAATTCGTACTGAATATATTGGATGATTCTCGGCGAGTTTTTTGTGCTTAATCACTGACAATCTATTAATAACATTGAATTTGTTCTTTAGAATCGTTTCTCCCAATAGATTAAAACCAAAATTTTACTCATCGATTTTATCTTTTCTAACAAAGTAATTGACTTACACCATGATGGCTGGAACAAAAATTAGACATCCGCTTACTGATAGTTTGACACCAGAACAACTATAGCCATTAAATATAAAGTTTCAGCAAGCAATTTTTATTTGCTGAATTATATTAATTAAATAATTTGATTTATCATGGTGAACAGCATTAGATACCGAAATGTATCCTGGTTTTACTTGCCATAACAAGAACCCTATGACATATACCACATTGGTATGAAGAACTTATTCAGAATTGTCTTGTACCATGATGGCTGAAACAAAAATTAGACATTCACTTACTGACACTTTAACTCGTCAGTTATAGCTATTCAGTTTAATGTTACAGCTAGCCATTTTGATTTTCCAAAAGATACTAAATAAATAATTGTTTTTATCATAGAGAACAGCATTAGGTACTGAAATCCATCATGGGTTTACTTTCTATTACGAGAACGTTTTGACACATTAACTTGAAGAACTTATCCAGAATTGACTTACACCATAATGGCTGGAACAAATACTAGACATCCACTTACGGACAATTGACTCGCCAACAGCTACAGCCTTTAAAATTAAAATTACAGCTAACCATTTTTATTTGCTAAGGATTACTAAATAAATAATTCAGTTTATCACAGCGAACAGCATAAGGAATCGGAATCGAAATGCATCCCAGATTTGCTAGCCATTGCAAAACACTGCGACATTCAATGCCATAATGTGAACAATGTGACACACACCACAATGGCGTGATGAATTTATCCAAAATTGACTTACACCATGATGACTGAAACAAATATTGGACATCCACTAACTGACAGTTTGACTCGCTAACTGCTATAGCCATTCATTCAATGTTTCAGCAAACCATTTATATTTGCTAAAGGTTACTAAATAAATAATTTTATTTAACATATCGAAAAACATTAGGAACCAAAATGCATCCTGGATTTGCTTGCCATTAAGAGAACACTATTGACATACACCACATTGGCTTGAAGAAACCAGAATTCTATCTTCTTTCGAATGCCTCATTTACAGAACCAACGATGCCAGCACAGCTCGGAATCTATCTATATTTTAATGCAAGACTACATTTTTAGCGAGGCGCGAAAAATAGGAGCCAATGAAAGATAACACCAGGTCATTCGGTGTTGCATAAGAAACGAGGGCTCCTATTTCTTCACCGGGAACTTCACGGCACAACAGGTTAAGTATCCTGGATGCGCTTGGATGTCCTAGTTTTCCCCACTCAATATGGACACTTTCCCCATCGGAAAATATCCCTCCGCCTTTTCGCCCAGAGAACTTCCATTGCGATTTCGTGTTTACGAAGCGGAAAATTCTTTTTACTTACCGACTGCTTCTGAATGAGGCGAGGTGAATCCAGAAGAAACGATACAATATCCAGGAAGATCTGCAATAAGAAAGAGGGGAGAAAAGAATAAATAGGCTTTGAATAAACAACGCTAACAACTATTTAGTGATATGGGTTTTAGCGAGGTTATTTACCCGGAGAGCTTGGATGTGATAAGTAAGGCTTTTATTATTCTGATTATAGCTTCTTGGTTTAGCTCTTATATTTTTTTGGAATTGGAGGCTTCTTTGTTTTGAAAAATTTAGAAAAAGGTACAAGAAAAAATAAATAAACAAGAAATCTACGATCTCAAATTTTAAGTTACAATGTGAGAAAATTATTGTTTTATTTAAGTTATTATTTGTCTTCATTAATTTAAATCATTCACCAGTTTAAACTGGTTTGAAGCAACAATTATGAGTAATTATTAATAATCGCTATATATAATGATTATTTTTTTAAGCCTTCTTTTTTAATTTTTTAAAATGGCAAACAAAGTTTTGGAGCTCGATCGATTTTGAGATGAAAAAAACCAATCGGTTTTCTAAATGTCGACGCATACGTAATCCGATTGTCTTGTGATTATTTCTGACCGGTTCAAACTGGTTAATCACTTAAATGAATCCAGAAATTCGTAAGAATTCAGAAAATGAATAATTTGAAAATCAAGTAGTAACTTTAGTTGTTAATCAATTGTCCAATGTGACAACTTTCTGCATCATTTTCTAATAACCCTAAATGCAAAAAATGGATGCCACAAAAGCGATAAATCACTAATTTGTTTCCTACGTATTTTGAGGCTTCAAAAAATTTCAAACCAAAACAAGATCATGTTCTTACATGATAATAATTTTAAATAGATCAAACAAGGGATCCAAAATAAAAAATTCCTCCCGGCAAGCTGGAAGGCAAAGGTAAATTCATTTGTATCCGAGTTGCTTTTTGTCAAGATAAATAGTTCTTATTAGAAATAGTAAAATTAGGACGTGAAAATCAATTTTTAGCCATTAACTTCTTAGATATGGCCGTTATCGAAAACTTTTAAATACAAGAGTTACTCGTATTAAGGAGGCGCTAATTTGACTAACTGGAATTATTTTTCTATCTGCAATACTAAGAAAGTTATAAAGAAATGAAAATTCAAATCCCTCTCCCTTCCCCCCCTTTGAGCTATATAAGCCATTTGCTAACTCTTCCTGAGATTTTTACATTTCTAACAACCTATTCAGTGCAAGTTGGAATACAATTACCCTAATAACAAGATAACATGGTCCAAACATTATATTCATATCACGCACGCACGCACGCATGCACACACGCACACGCACACGCACACGCACACGCGCACACACACACACACACACACACACACACACACACACACACACACAC
>JAPMOQ010055911.1:564329-575699 GCA_026543055.1 Argiope trifasciata
TCTTATTACCTAATGTAAATTTATTTTAAATAAAACTACGTATGATTTTGTTATTCCTTTTTTAGAAATATTCTTATTAAATTTTCATAGACATTTTATGTCTTTCTAAACTGAAATTGTCTTTTAACGAACTAAAAAATCTTGAGACATAAAATGCATACGCCATTTTATTTTAATGTTTTATTTTAATTATCAATTCCCTTTGATTTATTTAAATATTAAGGCCCCGGGAACTTTTCAATGATATTTGATTTTAATTACAGTATTTTTTCGTGATAAGTCATTAAGATGTACTATTTTCCCTCTAAAATCTTCAAATATTATTTTTATTGAACTATTTTAGTTGAAAATAACCGGTGATGAGACAATACAAACAAAATTACATGTTTTTATCCATTTTCTGTTCCTGGACAGTTTTCGTCCAGAAAGGGATTTGGTACATTATAACTAAACAGCTTTAGAGTGCCTATTGGAGCTCAGATTTCTTCTACTCATCTTAATACCTTCTCTAAAATTTGTATTGACCTGACCGCCGATTTATAACAATTTGTTTTCAATCAAACATTGACGTTTGACATTTTTACACTCATCGAATTACCTAAACTTAGATTTAGATGTACGGTACTACTAATAACACTTTTCTATGTATCACAACATTTGTGCTTAGATTTAGATGTACCAGACGTGTTGCTTACATGAACGGCCAACTACCACGCGACTTTTTTCTCTACATCATTATCATGTGACATTTTCTATGCATCATAGCATCTGCACTTAGATTTAGATAGACGAAATTACTGAATAATGCACCAGAATTTTCTACGCACCATAATGCCAGCTCAGATTTAGATAGATCAGGACCCTAATATATATATATTTTTTTGCTTCACAACATTTGTGCTTAGATTTCAATGAATCAGACTGAAGATTAATACTCGAAGTTATTCAACGCACTATGTCAGATTAGGACGAGGTGTTCAACTACCACAAAACTTTTCTCAATACATCCTTATCATGTGAGATTTTCCATGCATCATGGTATCAGCGATTAGATTTCGATGGACGAAATTGCTGACTAATGCACAAAAATTGTCTACCCATCATAATATCAGCTTAGATTTTGATAAACCAGAATACTAATTCATCACGTATTTCTTTGTTTCACATTGTCTGAGCTTAAATTTAGACGAATGAGACAACAAATTAATGCTCTATGTTTTTCTATACATCATTGCATCTGTGCTTAGATTTAGGCAAATGAGTCAATAAACTAATATTCTAAGTTTTTCAAAGCATCATTTCATCTGCGCTTAGATTTAGATGGACAATACCGCTAACTAATACGCGAATCTTTTCTATGCAGTATAGGACTTAATTCAGATTGGATAGGGATGACTACCAATTAACCAACAACGATTTTCTCAGATTCATAACATCTGAGCTTGGATTTAAATGTGCGATTCATTTATCGTAAGGTCAATTAGGATTAAAATGAGAATTGGAATTTAAACACACTGATACTTTTCATGACATGTATATAACTAAGTTACTTTATTGTTTCTAATCCTTACATTTCACAGCTATATCAGACTTCACATATGTTGTTTATTTTGTCTAGAATCGATTTGTTCCATTGCATCTTCTGAACATGGGGATAAAATAGTTTGGTTTACAGTTACTTCCCATTTTATGTGCCAATTTTCTACCGTAACTTCGTAATTTAGCACAGGATGTAAAAAATGAACACAGGTTTAACAACTCATATTCCCTTCTGCAAATTTTCTATATAAAGAACAAAAAGAAGATATGTACATTTTAATAGATTTAGCGTGTCTAGTCCGTCAAACAAGATGTACCTTAGATGCTTTGTGTTAAGAAACCAGATGCCTCAGATGCTGAAACATATTTTACCGAGTGGAATTGGCTTTTAAGGACTACTATGTACCAATTGTCTTCAAACACCAACATTAGTAGCAATGTTAGGTTCAAACGGTATCAAAAACATCGAGAAAAAAAAATTCAAAAGTTTTTTTTTGTAACTGCTTTTGTTTTATGTCTATAGAAGTGTATTTCACTGTAAAATAATTTCATAAAAGAATGAATTTTAAAATCTTCCCCACTCACAGCTGTGATGGGGATTTGAAATTTTGTACACTAGCATGCTATCGATAACACTATAATATTTTAATATTTTTCAGAACATCATCAATTTATACATTAATTCAATCAAATATTGATTAAATACCTTGGCTTCATTTCATATGGAATTTGAGCAGAAACATTGGATGATCCTATAATTTTAATTTAATAAATTTTAGATTAAATGCTTAAAAATTAAGTAAAAGAAAAATAACTCCTAGAAAAGATTCTAAGATTAGATTCCTACAATTTTGTATAAGACAGATTCCTGCAATTTTATACAACAATGAAAGTGATTTTTTTGAAATAAATTTATTAAATTTATCTTTTATACAATAATTTTTCAGTTACATTTCATAGAGATTAGTTTCATAATTTTTTTATGGAAAATGAAACGCATTTGAGATTAAAAAAAGTCACATCAAGTAACAAAAAAATATTCAAATATCATTTTACAAATAAGCTTTACATAAATATTATATAAGCTATTTTTTATAATTTGCATTTTTATAAAATTGCTTGTTTCTTATTATTAAGAAATATATTTCTTCTTCCTTATAGTTTAAAATGAGGTAGTATAAAATATTCGTTTCAATATACAAAAATAATAGCTTGACTGCAAGAAAGCAGGAAAAAAAATGTTTGTATTCTTTATCTAAGCAGTCATACACTGGTTATGAATTTTTAAAATAAATAATTTTTTTTAAATATTTCTAAAAGTGCATTCAACGATAAATAAAAACTTCTTAGAACAACTTTAGAATGGATAAGATAAAAAATCTCAGAGAGATTATACGTATTATATAGCAATAAACAAATATAAAGTTTTTTCTCGAAATATTTCTAGAGGAAAAATGATTTACACAGAACTTGTACAGAAAAAAGAAAATGTATTTCAAAACCTTTATTGATGAATATTTAAGAAGTGAATTCGCAATAATTCTAGCTGAAAGTAATTGGTAAAGAGAAATGTATTCAAAAAGTTAGATTTTATTAAACGTATACAAAAAAAAATCATCATTCAAAAAATGGTAAGAAACATCTGCATCAAACATAAAAACAATTATTAGAAAAATGGCTGTTATTTATAATTCAAGACCAAATATTTATATTTTTAGTGCTTGTATAATGTTATAAGTTTTTGCTTGGAAATTCTATTTGCAGACGACTTTTTTCATCATTAAGAGGAAAAGCATTCATGTTTTTCAAAAGAAAGAAAATTTGAAGTTGTTGTTTGCTGATATAGAAGTATATTTTTTAGAAGATATAAATATATTATTGATGAAAGCGTTGCTTATATGTGGTTTTGGAGTTTATTTGTTTTTAGAAATTTAAACACTATTTAAAAATAATGCATAATTTTTAAAAATAACAGCTATTTTTTCAAGTAAGGATAATAAATGTTCCTTTCGGATTAGAAGTGGAAAAACATTTGATACTGGAATAGAAATCATCAACTTATAATATAACAAGTCTTATTTGTTTAATAATTTGTACTTGTGTTTCTTAAATTATCTAAGAATATATTAGTCTATTCTTATACATTGCTAGTTTAGTTAGTTAGTTACATTATAGTTTTTGCAATGTAATATTATGATATCTCAAAATATAAGTTTTTAATTTTTAAAAGAAATTTGTTGTTTTATACATTCTTGTAATTATTGCATTAAGTTTAATAAGATTAAATTCATTTAAAATAATTTTAATTTATACAGTATCATTTTATACATTATGAAATATCAAAATCGAAATTAAATTTCAATATTACGTCGTAGCATTTCTATAAATTAAAATTTAAAAATTATCTAAATTATCAAATATTCGTTAATAAATTTAAACTTGTATTAGATTTGTGAATTGTTGTTGAAAACACAGCAGTATACTAAATTTTGAAATTCCAATGCAGCAAAACGGGAATGAAAAATAGTTTAAGAATTTTCTTTTTATAAACAAGACAAGTTGAATTAGTTAAAAGAGTAAAATAATTTCATATAAAAATTTATAAATCTAATAAGATAAGGAAAGCCACCTGCACGAATAGGTAATATATTTCTAATCGGCAATTAATGATATTCAGTACGGCTTCACTTGTTTCTAGAATTGTATACCTAATTTCATGTTTTCGAGAATATACTTTTTGATAGTAAAATTAATTTTTACTTTTATAGTAAAAATCATATTTTTGATCTTTTTGCCTTTATTTCGTTTTAATTTTTTAATACATTTCCTAAATTAAGATAATCTATATCAAGGAAAATAAATAAATTTTTGCAATTCAAAACTATTTGAACCTATTGTTATTGTTACTTTTGGTAATTTACAAGTCCGCTGACAGAAAGCTGTCAGCGATTCAAGGCTAAATTAGATTCTTTGGTTTTTCCAGTAACGCCAAATAGGGCGAAGAGTATGACTTAGCTATTTCATTCTTCACATTCGCTTGCACAGCCCCTTTTTACCGCGGGGTACATTGCTACTACTGATAGATAGAAGACAGAATAACAACCATTAACGAACCGAGAGGCCCAGATCACGAAGAAGACACGCTACCTTATGCCAGGACGCCGACATTATTTGAGCCTTTTGTATGAAATCAAAATTCAGCTTAAGATTAATTGATTAATTAATAAAAAAATTTTAAAAATATTAGAGCATTATTCTATCCTCAGAAACAAGCGCAATTCTATAAAATTTCAGAACTTAAATATAAAACCAGGAAAGCTGGGAAAATAAATTAATATCGAATAGTAATTTTAACAAATATAAATGAAATAAAGAAATAAGCAAACGAAACTGTGCCATCAAATAATTTTTGAGATGCTGCTATCAGTATGATTTAAATTTCAATTTTAATTAGAAATATATAAGATAGTTTAAAGGGCCGCGGTAGCCTGGTTGGTAGAGCATTAGTCACGCAACCGAAAGGTAGTGAGTTCTGTCCTCGTCTCGGTCAAAGACCGTCGTGTTTGTTAATGGAAGTTGTGGCACGTTAAATACGTCGTGAATGCAAAGTCCTCCAAGTTCCCATAACAAATTACACCTCTGGGGGTACTGAATCATGGATGGATTGATCTCTGATTTGGATTTAAATTCTGATTTGCAGATGGAGGAATGAGTGTATGAATGAGTTTGACCGCTCCCTAAAAAGGGTTGTGTCTTCTGTGTTCGAACAAAGTCGTACTTTCACCTTAATGGTGCTCGTTATCAACGAAAGGCGCACACCTCTGCCGTAATTCGATAGAGGTCCGCTCACTCTTACTTGGTATGACCAAGTGGCATTAGACCCACCACCACATAGCTTAAGATTCAATCGTCAGTCTTTGATAAGAATTAAATCTAAACGGTGAATCAGTAACTTTATTAAGTTAATAAGGATTTACAGAAAAAGGATTTTTGCAATTTACAGAAAAATGCAAACCTAAAAATATATTCTTATTACTAAAAATGGAAATGAAAATTCAATTATATTTAGAAGTTAAAATCCAAGGAAAATACCTTTTATTACAACAATAATATTGAGAAACCCAACTGAACGAAAGAAATTTAAAATAATAAAACTTGAATTACTTTAAAATAATAAAATTTGAATTTAGTTACAACAAAAAGAGTGTCAGTACAAATTGCAATTAAAATAAACTCTGAAAAATGTCTTTAAAAGCGGAGGGGAAATAGTACGAAGAAAAAAAAAAACTACATTGGCTGACAAATTAATTTTTAGAAAGTGGTATAATGATTTTTGGACGATCTTTTGTTATTTATGGTAAATTTTGAAATTTTGTTTGATGTTTAATGAATTTAAAAATTCTAATTAAAACTATGCAAATCCTTTTCTGTGAACACTTACAACCAAATTCGAAACTCAATGGCAAATGTGGCAGCCAAAAACCAACCAACTAATGTTTAACTATGTAACCCTTACATTTATAGAGAATATACAAGCTTGAAAACACCATCATGTTAAAATGAAGCCTTTTAAAGTCATAAACTTTCATTTATATCCACATACAAGGCAATAAATCCTGATTTAAAATCCTTTTTAATGATGCTGTCATAAGTATGATTTAAATTTCAATTTTAATTAGAAACGTATAACATAGTTTAAAATTTGATAGGAATTAAATCTAAACTGTGAATCAGTCGCTTTATTAAGTTAATAAAGATGTCCTTCAATTTGCAGAAAAAATGTAAGCCTAAAAATATATTCTTATTACTAAAAATACGTAACAATGTAACCCTTACATTTATGGAGAATATACAAGCTTGAAAACACCATCATTTTAAAATGAAGAATTTTCATGCCATAAACTTTCATGTATATGCACATACAAGGCAATAAAATCATGATTTAAAGCCATTTTTAATGATGTTGCCTTTTTGCTCAATATGGTATTACGTGTGATCTAAGATATTATGTAAGGTATGATCTAAATGTCATTTTTAATTAGAAACGTATAACATAGTTTAAGATTTGATAGGAATCAAATATAAATTGTGAATCAATCTCTTTATTAAGTTAATAAAGATGCCCTTCAATTTACAGAAAAAATCCAAACCTCAAAATATATTCTTATAACTAAAAGTATGTAACTATGTAACCCTTACATTTCTAGAGAATATACAAGCTTGAAAACACCATCTAAAACAAACTAAAAATATATTCTTATTACTAAAAATATGTAACTATGTAACCCTTTCATTTATAAAGAATATACAAGCTTGAAAACACCATCAAGTTAAAATGAAGCATTTTCATGTATATGCACATACAGGGCAATAAATCCTGATTTAAACCATTTAAAAAATGGTTTAAATCAAGATTTTCTCACATCTTTCAATGCAACATACTTTCACTCTGATGTTTAGCAACATAAAATATATTACAGCCACTAAACCTATTATGCGTAAACTATAATATCTTGGACCACACGTAATACCACATTGAGCCAAATTTCTTTTTTTTATAGCAAGGTAAAAAAAATTTTAAACAGTTATTGATGTTTATATATTGCTTAATCCTTATATATGTAACATATTTGCCTCTTGTTGAAAGTATAGTAAATACCCGTGTTTCATGACGTGTTATAAAATAAATCAACGTAAGGATTGGCTTTCAGAGGTTAGAAAGGTATAAAAAATAAAATTAATGTTCCGATATAAGGCTACAATACAGCTGTCTCATATGTAAGGATAAACTTTATTATTTCTTAGTAAAGTCTCGATAAGTAAAGAAGGTGTTTTAGTGGTAGAGGTTTTACTTGAAAGGTACATGAAATATAAACCTCAGATATGAAGTTCTAGCTGTTATGGATATTTTGGGTTTTTCAATAACGAATAAGTACTATGTAAACCATTTTATTAGAAGTAGGTTTGAATTTCCATCTGGATTATTGAACCATTTAATACTCAACCTTTTTCATGAGAATCCAAGTCTTAAACATGATAATATGAATCTGCCATGAAACCGAATTTGTACTGAGCTATTTTTTCTCGTATATGTGGCATTGTGAAAGTATGATAATCGTTGTAATGATTCAGCTTCACCCCTGCCTGACCATTGTGGTTTCTTTTTCACACGCTCCATGATTGTCATTTCCAGACTGGTCTCTTCAATGGCGACGTTTAATGGCAGTGTAATTGCTTACAGATGGACAAATGGAGAACCCTCCTTCTAAGAACGGACATCTGGCCCTTTAGAGTGAGTCCAGATAAAGGATCATCCGTGCACTAATCGTGTCTGCTACACAGATGTGTATTCTGCATTGTTTTCACATTGTGGACCATGAACATTCCTGCGGTCAACTGTAGACCAGTGAAGTTCTTGCTGAATGACGACTGGTGAAACGGCAGCTCAAAAGCTCCAATGTGGATGAAAGGTGGAGTTGAAGGAAGAGAGAAAAGGCGAGGTTTTTAGAGAGTGAAAAGAGAAGAGACGAGGAGTTTTTTTTTTTTGATGAAGAGGTCGGGAGGAGAGATCGGTGAAAGCCGAGCTTTCAAGAGAAGATTCCACCCGAGGATTTCGGTTGATTCTTGGAGCTAATCCCGGAACCAGGGTGTGACTTTGAGGGCCGGTTAGCTATTCTCGTGAGTTTCTCCGAAGTATTTCGAGGAACTATTCTTGTGGTGTTCCATATGAAATTTTTCATTTAACCTAGATGATAAATAATATTTTTTTCCGTAAATTAAAGCTGTAAATAAAGTAATTTGATTAAAACGCTACCCTTTATTTGATCGGACCAGATCGAGATAAAAAAATTCGAACTCGAGATTTTGGCAACTTTTTACTTTTTAAATCTAACCGAGCTCGGAAAACTCATTTTTGGAAAACGTTCGTCTGTCTGCCTGTATCAAAAAGGATTCGAAAACACTTTGAGTTAGATGGTTGAAATTAGATATACACTCTTTACACCAAATTTTTAGATTTATGTGAAAATTTGATTAAAAGATGTCAAAAGGAAGTCTGTCTGTTCTGCAGTTCGAATATATGTTAACAAGATTATTACAAAAGCAACAGAGGTGATAGATAAAATTTGCTACATAGATTAACGTCTATAATGTATACATAGTAGGCCGTTTTATTAGAATGAAGATAATAAAACCTTACAAGATAACCAGAACAATCAAAAAAGAGAGAACCAATAACTGAATCAAAAGCCTCTTATCCTTATATTCATATTATTCCGGTAAGGTCGTGACTGAGCATCCATATAGATAAAAAGTTTCAAATTCTGATGAATATTTAATTAAAAATCTACTTAAAAGTGGCTTCCAAGTGAGGTTTTGATATAAATGTCAATCAATTGATAAAAATTTTCAATTTTCGCTTTTTTTATTAAAAAGCAATTAAAAAGGTGCTTTCTAGTCAGATTTTGCCATGAACTGTTCATTGATAAAAAGTTTTAAATTTTGGTGACTATTTAATTAAAAACTTTTATATTAATTTGCATTTTTTTTTATTAAAAATCTATTTAAAAGGTTCTTTCAAGTTTCATTTTACCATGAATTTTACATTGATAATAAGTTTAACATTTTGGTGAATATTTAATTAAAAATCTATTTAAAAAGAGCTATCATACGAGGTTATAATATGAACTTCTATATATTGATAAAAACTTTAAATATGCATTTTTTTATTAAAAATCTATTTAAAAGGTGCTTTTCAATCAGATTTTAACATGAACAGCATATTAATAAAAAGTTAAAAATTTTGATCAATATTTATTTAAAATTCTGTTTAAAGGATGTTCTTTTATGAGGTTTTAATCTGAGCTTCTATATATTGATCAAAACCTTAAATATGCATTTTTTTAATTAAAAATCTATTGAAAGGGTGTCCCTAGTCATATTTTACCATGAACTGTACATTGATAAAAAAAGTTTAAAATTTTGGTGAATATTTAATTAAAAATATATTTAAAGGGACTGTCCAGTGGGGCAATCTAGATATTGATAAAAAATTTTAATATGTAATTTTTTAATTAAAAATCTACTTCGAATTTTGAAAAACAATTTGTTAGTGAATTATTATGAGCTTACATTTCTTATCTAAGAAGATAATAGTTGCAAAATTTGATAATTCTATTTTCAATAGTCTATCTCTAGAGCATTTTAAACGATTTCTCATCATACAAGTCAGGATTTTCAGATCGTATACAAGTTTGCATTTGCTATCACATTAACAAATACATGCCATCTACCAGATAAGTTTAAGTTACTTATAGGAAATATCAAGTGAATTACTTTTGTCACGTGACTCAGATTCATGCGAAATGCCTCCCATATCTTTTCAAAAATCTGAAGCCTTTATAAAACTTCCCATTTTATCATTTTAATTAAACAGTCTTCTGGAAATAACAAAAAAATAATTGCTTCAAAAAGCGACGAACTCGATATGTATACCCAATTAGAGAAGATGCTATCACATAACAGCCTTTTCACAGAAGGCTATAAATATACAGTAATTGGCTCTGAATAAAGATAACTATACAAGGAATTAATTGAGAAAATATAATCGATGCAGAAGCTCTTAGTATAGTTTAGTCAGATTTATTCTCTGCAGAGAATATGAAATTCATTTGCCACAAAGGAGTCATAATGGCTTTTAAACGCATCTAATAGTAACATTTATTTATTAATAGGGAAATCTAAATTATTACTGTTTAGAAATTGTGTTCAGATAAATTAAGTTAACTCTTCTCCAAGAATTGCAGTTGGGTTTTGTTTATTGGAATCTGATATCAAAGTTTGAAGTTAAATGTGAGCTTTATTCTCAAAATAAAAGTTTGATAATTAAGTTAAGATTGCTTTAGATATAGATGCTTGTTTTAGATGAGATGATAATGAATAAACAAGATTGTTTGATACATACAGGGAGATTCAAAACTTTTTATGCTATTATATTTTACATTAAAATATTTTGATACAGGGTGATTCATAACTTTTTATGCTGATTGTTTTAATGTTTAGTTATTTAATATATACAGGGAGATTCAGAAATTTTTTGAGCTAAGATAATTTTTTATGTTAAGGTTGTTAATACATACAAGAGGAATCAAACATTTTTATGCTAAGATTATACTTTATATTAAAGTTATTCAGTACATACAGGGGTTTTCAGAGCTTTTTATGCTAATATAATAATTTTTTATGTTACAGTTATTTAACACATGCAGGGGGGTTCAAAACTTTTTTATGCTATGATCACTTTTTTTAATGTTATAATTATTTAGTACATACATGGGGATTTAAAACTTTTTGTGCTAAGATTATTTTTTACGTTCAGGTTATTTAGTACATACATGATGATTCGGAGCTTTTTGTGATAAGATTATTTTTTATATTAAGGTTATTCAGCATATAAAAGGGAATTCAGAGCTTTCTATGATAAGATTATATTTCACGTTAAAGTTATTTAGCACATAGCCAATGATTGAGAATTTTTTATTATAAAATTATTTTTTACGTTAAGATTATTTAGCATATACAGGTGATTCAGGATCTTTTATGCTAAGATTATTTTTTATATTAAGATTATTATTTTTGGCATATACAAAATATTCAGAGTATTTCATGCCACAGTTATTTTTTATATTCAGGTTATTTAGCTTAAACAAGTTACCAAAAACTTTTTATGCTTAGATAATTTTTTTATATTCAAGTTATTTAGCACATACAGAGTGATTCAGCTTTTTGCTGAGATTATGAGATGATTTTTATGCTGAGATTATGAGATGATTT
>JAPMOQ010055911.1:575709-601194 GCA_026543055.1 Argiope trifasciata
GCAATAAATTCTTCAGGTATTACTGAAATAATTTTCGGAAAATCGACAAAATTTCAACTAATTTTTTTATTAGTCAAATTTTTTTTAAAGATATCCGATATGTATGCAATATATGTTTTTTAATGAAAAAAGAAACAATTTTGAAAGTCAGAGAAGATACTTTTTATTTTTGACGTCGTTTAATTTCATCGCGGGAAGGCACGCATTATGTACAAGCAAAAATGACGACAGCACAGAAACTAATGAACATTTTAACCCTGGTATTATATACTGTGATATTTTAATAGGGATTTCCATCGAATACCAATCAAAAAGTAAGGAAAACATAATCTTTAAGAAAAAATTGTTAAGTCAGAAGTATTTTGTGAGAAAATGTCGGTCTTTAGTCGATTCAGGAATTTTACAAAGCTTCTTTTGAATTAAGTAAATAGAAAAAGTGGAATGCGATCAATAAATAAGAGAAAATTTTAGAATGAAGTTAATACAAGCTAGATTATAATAAAAATTAAAAAAATAAATAATAATAGATATATATTTAAATTAAATTTAAAAATAGGATTACACACACACACATCATCTCATTCTTCAAAATTTATCCATGCGAAATTTATAGCTTTAAAATAAATACTTATCCCGTAAAGTAACATAAATAATCTAATTCAACTGCCTATAGAAACTCTTTCAAATTTTGCAGAGGCAAAAAAGAAAGAGGAATAAATTAATAATACTTTTGAAAACGTGCAAAAAGTTTCAAAAAATGTAAACTCAACTAGATTTACAAAATTCTAATTTTCTTCCCTTTTTAATGCACACATTTATTTTACTTTTTCATGTTTGCATTGATAGACTTTTTGAAACTGAATCCACATTCTTTGCATGGTGTAAAAGAAATATGGTTATGTGTGTTCCCAATGTCAGTATAGTACCTTAGTATTCTCAAACTTTTATAAGAAATTAGTATATTAAGCGTAATTAGTTTTATAAAGGAAAATAGTATCTGGTAATGGATTAGAAAAAAATGATTATATAAGCTGGACATTCATAATTTAAAAAAAATTCTGAAATATATTCAGAATTATAAAAAAGGACAACAGAAACAATTTTTAATAAAAAATATAAAAGAGTGGGTAGCTAAAAATAAGATAAAAATTAAGCCACTGTTAATAGTATTTAAAATAAAAACTAAATATTTAGTAAGAAATATTTCATAAATATGATTTAAAATTCCAAGTAAATTAAAATGTTTTTCATCGCATCCCGAGCCTTTACGGTTTTGTTTTTATTTCCAAATCACTGATAAATAAAAAACATTCTTCACTTTTTGTTGCTATATATATTATTATTCTTAAAAATTTATGTATTTAATTATTTTTCAATATAAATTATTATTATTTTATTTTATTACCCTATGCCTAATTTATCTAATTCGGGATGAAATGATTTTCATGTTTCCTATCAAATAAATATTAATTCTTCTTGAAACTTTCCTTAAAACATGCTTTGATATTTCAATATATGTTGGCAGAACTCGAAGTAAGATTTAAAAAGTAATATTTACAACGTGAAAGTTATCTTTCAAATCAGCTACTGGAAACTACGTGACACTGTTTTTTAATGAAAATTATTCTTTAATAAATACATCATTACATAAAACAAAATCTCTTTATCGTCTGCTACTTTATTTTTTAATTAAGATGAAACAGTAGGACTTCTGGGGAAAAATATCTGCATTTACCGAAAATTTATAGAATGTCCTAAACAATATTTTAAAAAAAGGAAAAAATCTTTCTGCAAGTTATAATTAATTTTTGAAAACAGATGCAAATTTAATTTCATTCATTGAATAAATATTTAAATATATGTTTTCAGCTTAAAATATAATGACGTTTATTTTCATTTATGTATTAAATTTCAATGTCTATTAAAAACAAGCAATAAAAGCTGAAAGAATTTTTTTAATTAATTCAATGGTTATTATTAGTAGTAGCTTCTTATTGAGAATAAAAGTTTAGCTGTATTTAGAATGAAATTTTTAATAAATTAAAAGGAGATGTAATTGGATATCTTCATTTGCCAATTGTTAGTTATTTAAAATTCAATTTATTAAATAAATCTTCAGCAACGCCTTGCACTTTCTTAAGGAATACTACACATGAGCAACCAAATACATTTTTTTATTACGAAGAATTTGATTATTATTCTATTTTTATTTTTAATGAGTTTCCAAGAAATCTTCATTAAAATCTCTCTTTGTTTTCATAAGGCTGTGAAGGAAATTAGAAGAAAAGCTTTCCAATGTTTGAAATTTTAAAAACGAATAAAAATTTTGTTATTTTGATTTTATTTAAATGCTAGTCGACATACTCAACGTTGATCAGTAATAAAAATGCTCTTGTATAAAAATTTATAGCATAAATCTATTGTGTACAAAATACCATTATATACAAATCATTTTTCATTTTAAATAATTATCGTCCGATTTGAATGAAAATTGAAATCGGACGATGATTATGTTTCAAATGAACCAAACGATTTTTAAACCAAACCATTTTAAAAATCGTTTCCAAGCATTTTTAATATTTGATATATCATTACAAATTCCCCCCCCCCCCCAAATGTTGAAATGTTAACAAGGATATTTCCGTTTGCATGAATTTTTAAGCTTAGTTATAATCAGGGTAAAATCACTTCTTAAAAAAAAGAGGAAAATTCGAAATAAACATTGGAAAATCTTACAAAAAGAAGCAAAGATAAACTCTCTGAGAGTTTCAAATTAAGTAAATATTTTTATAATTTTTGTACTTTGAAATGTCGACAGTATTTTTTCTGAATTATTGTGTGATAAGAGTGGAAAATTTGGTTGTATTCAGCCTTATCGTTTAAGCAGAGACATAGAACATATACATTAGGTCAAACAATGGAAAGTATACCTTACTTTTAATTTATAAATCCCATTTTCAATATAAGTAACACATTACTGAGATAAGTGTAAACATGTTTTTATTTTTGCATGACAAATAACCTGATTTAAAGTAAAAAAAAAACAATCAACGAAATACTTCTAAATTAAAAATAAATACATCTCAGAAGCATTTTAAATAAACACAGACAAATTTTTGTCTCAAAGCATTGGGAATACATCTATGAAATATTTGTAATATCTCGAATAGAAAAAAAAGTATCAAAATTGAGTTGCTTATCTTTTGACTTTTGTAAAGGCCTCTAAACGTCGTGGTACTGATTCGAGAAATTTGAGTGGTGTCTGAATATATTTTACTGAGAAAATTCATCTTCCTGCTTGACAACGAACCGAAACACACTGGGTAAAACGTCAAAATGCAGTGTCTTTTTTTAAAATCATGAACGGTAGTTACACATCTCCATCACATTACCCTAACATCAATGACAATGAATATCTGTGAGCAACACTGTGCACTAACATCAATGCAATGAATATCTGTCGATACAGCGGTTCAAACACACAAAATCCTAATCAGAAGCCATTTAAAACCAGTATTGCAATAAGAATAGGATGAAACATTTTCCCCAAATATACAACCAAAAAGTTAGTCGAATCGATGCCAAGATATTTAGAATTTGTTATAAAAGTGAAAAGATATGCAATTAAATACTGGCACTTTCTTTTTTGAGAGATATTACAAAAATTTTATTAGAGTATTCTCAACTTTTTGAGACAAAATTCTCGGCCTCTTATTTAAAATGCTTCTGAGATTTTTTAATCTAAAAGTTTTTCGTTGATTGTTCTTTATCTTTACTTCTAATCAAACCATTTGTCACGTGTAAAAACAAGAAGTTAGTATTTTTCTGTAATGTGTAATTTACGTTGAAAGATTTATCAAATAACAGTAAGTTGAACTCTCAATTGTTTGAGCCACTAATTATATAAACAACAAAAATAATTTTTATTTTTATTAAAATATAATATTCTAACATCATCGCAAAACAAACCCACCTGCGAGTTGTTCTTGAATTGAGATTCGTCATTCTTTCCGTGCTTCCTCTGATAATCGAGCAGCCCCTCCAGGAGATCCACCACCGGCTCTCCCTCCGCAATATGGAATCGGTCCCTCATATTCCACAAATAAAGCTTCAGCTCTTGCATCAGGGTGCCCACTTCCGTGATCAAATACCCCATCCGAAGACTTTCGAACTAAAGAGTGAAATAAGAGATCGCTTTAGGTACAGGAAAGGAACACTTCCTTTTTAAAACATCGTCTGACGACGGTGTTTTCGTTTTAAATGTCGATAAAAGGTTTTCGATGATTTCGGGTACGATTTGGAATGTATAAATCTTTTGAAGTAAAGCTCTCAGCCCGTTTTAGTCAAGGTATATTTCTCTTTTGACGCGGGTAATAAATGTTTACGATGATTTTGGATAATGATTTGGGATTTTTGGAAGTAAAATTGACTGCATATTTGTGAAGGAACGTAGAGGGGGGATTTATATAAATATTCAAGTGGTTACTTCGTAGTAGATGACCTGTGTATGTGAAGCTCCATTCAATGTTTGGAAATTCTGTTAAGTAATCATAAAGAATATGCGTATTTGAGATAGACGAATGTTTAAACATTTTGGCTTTTTATTGCCATCTCTTTCCATGTTTTGGTACGAGTTTAAATAACGAATAAGATTTTGCTCTAAAGACTTTTAACGTCTATCTTAAATCAGAAGAGCAACAGTGCAAAAGGTATGATTTACTGAAATAAAGAAAGTGCCTTTTTAAAAAATTTATAAGCCTAATTTTAGGATTAGAATTAGTGAATTATTTTCTATGAAGGAAGAATTCAGACAGTAATAAAATTCTAACTTTTTAGTTTTTCCAAAAATCATTTATGACAAGTTAACATATGTGTAATTAAACATTTCCTATTAAAGCAATCACTGTATTGGTATTATATATATGTTACGATAAAAGAGATCAATCGGTGATTATATAAATTTTAACGGTGATTATACAAAATCTCCACTGAATTTCGTCAATATGATAAATTATTTCATGTTTATCAAATTTCCCGGTTAGTTTATAAAACTCCAACTCGTTTTGGGGATTTATAAACTAACTGGTAAATTTTATTAATATGAAAAAATTTATCATATTGACCAAATTCAGTGGCTTTTATGTATAATCACAGGTAAATTTTATATAATTGCTGATTTATTACCGTTGCCGTAACAGACACACACACACATATATATGTGTGTAAGTGGATGTGTCCACGCATTTATTGAATTGCCTATTTTTGTATTATTTTAATTTTCAGAATGAATGTAGCACTATGCAACATTTTAAACATGAACAACTTATAGCAAAGTATAAATAATTTCAATTCTTATATATATATTTTAAATGTTTGTTATTGGAGCTATTCCGTTATTTAACAAATTATCATTTATCCTCATACTATATTTTGATGTTTAAAACTAATTCTCCTTCTTCTTGTTCTCCTTTTTGCAATTTGACGGTTTCGGAAAAAACTTTAAACCCACAAATATATTCTTATTTGACTTCTTATAAGCATGGTCTTCTGAAACTCTACCAAAAGCGTTTTTGCAAATATAAATGAACTATATTAACAATGAACTATATTATATGAACTATAGTTACATCTTTACTACTCTTTTCAAAATTCCAATCTCTACATCAACTACGCCGCAATCATTATCAAGGTTATTGTAGTTGAATTACAGATCATTGTTTTTGAAATACTAGATGGCCTTTATCGGCAAAATAAATGCCACTGACAAGTATTTAATAAGCCCAGTTCTCACGAGTTGGCTAGTGTGACGTATTGCGTGATATCGGAAAGGTCTATTTTCATGAGTTTTAGGGAGACATGAAAGAAAATTGGATAGATCGGTCTGCGTTTCATTCTTTCATCACACACGAATGAAACTATATCACGAATAAGAAATAGATTAATAGTTTAATTAAATTCAAAATAAATGTATTTATTACAACTTAATCGTTTTTTTTAATTTTCCGCTTATTTTAATTTATTTTTTTTACTTCATGTTCTCCTTTTACTTATCGAATATATTCGTCTGTTTAAAAATAAAGATCAGCTGCCAACACGTCTATATAAAATTTAGAAGAGTTATAGCCAGGATGTTCAAAACTATTGATATTTTTTTTTAACAAATCAGTTATTACATAACTTTTCTAAGCATTAAAATTGAGTTTGTTCATAATTCATAACTAACTGCATGCAATTATGTACAGAATTATGTATTCAGTATTTTTCGATCATATTTGTTAGTTTCTACATAATCGGGCCTGATAATTGTTTTTTTTTTCGCTCTTACAAGCTTAGAACTCAAAAATAATACAATAAATAACCGTCTGATGAATTCAAAAATAATATAATAAATAATCGTCTGATGAATTCAAAAATAATATAATAAATAATCGTCTGATGAATTCAAATAAAGAAATAAAGTATTACAAATTCTGAATTTTGAAAACTGTTTCTTTCTATCCATAAATTATTTATAAATACATAAACCGGACTCATTTTGCTTGAAAGGGTAGAGTTAAAAAATCAAAATTTATTTCTAATATCAAAGTAATAAATTTGGTCTAGACGTTATAAATATTAGTTAATGGAAGTCTTAAAAAACTGAAACTATTTAGATATTCTCCAAAAACTGTAATACAATAATTCGCAACAGTCAATATATAATAATTTATAGAATATGGTATTGCCGATGAAAAATACAGAAACTGAAAAAAAAAAGACAGTTACTTAAAATATTATAAGCTACAAAGGCTTATATGTCATTTAAAAATGTTTTATTTATTCCAGATGTAATATATTATTGATGTAAACAACTGGAAGAAAAAGGGTAAAACTGTTTTGCAATAGTTACTGAAGTAATGAAAATTCATTTAAATTCCAGAATATATTGTTTGATATAAGAATATATATAACCATTGTTTGATATAAAAAGAGTAACATTTCTGTAATATCTGAATAAATATACTACTTTTTAAATATTTTATTTTTATTCGTATAGAAGTTTATTTTTTCTAATTTTCAGAGATAAGATGTTTTATTAGGTTTTGCAAAAATAAATAAATAATAATAATATTTAGAGTGCTGAATAATAATACTCTGAGAATTTTAAATATACTGTTTTTTAAATATTTTATTTTTATTCGTATAGAAGTTTATTTTTTTCTAATTTTCAGAGATAAGATGTTTTATTAGGTTTTGCAAAAATAAATAAAAAATAACAATATTTAGAGTGCTGAATAATAATACTCTGAGAATTTTTGATTAATCACTTTTTGTCTTGAAATTTTATGCTTTTTATAGAATATTTATGCTTTAGATGAAAATTTGTCATTATTAAAAAATGAGTAATTGTATCAGATTATTTTTATAATAGGAAAATACAAAAATATTTTATACTAAATTGTTTTATATCTTTCCTATAAATTTTCAAATATCTTTTCTTTAAATGTTTTTGGAGTACTTTCTAACAAAATCAGATTTTAATAGCTATTTTGATAAGACTTTCATTTCAAATTTACATAGATTAAAAAATATTAAAGGTAGCATTTTTACAGAAATAAAATCAGTTAAAATGTTTTTAGAAAAAAAAAATATCTTAATATTTGGAAAAATAAGAAAACATATTTCGATCGAAGGTAAGGGAATTTATCGATGAAATCTTCAATGAATAAACAACTGTGTAAATATAAAATGATGCAAAATAGACTGTAATATATATTTACCTTAAAAATTTCTAGCTTCGCCATAATAATAATATTTCATTAATTTTTTACTTATTATTTAAATAATTGGGAAAATTTGTCAATAACCGGAACATTGCTATTTTTCAAAACATTGTGTGTTTCTTTAAATGACCAACATTCAAAATTTTCATATAACTTATTATAACATATTTATCCTTATATTTCTGTTGAAAAATTAAAACTTTATACTTTAAAGTATTAAAATATTAAAAAAAAAAGATTTATATTCCATATTTAAATTGAGTGAAATAAATAAAAGTTTATAGTGATTAGGTATTGAAGTCTACTGAAAATTACTTCTGATGTAGTCTTTCTCTAATTAGCTGGCTTGCATGACGTCAGCAATTGGTTTTATCAGAAGAATCGATTTTGATGAATTAGAAGGGAAATCCGAATCAAAGTTTACCAGATTGTGATGCTCTTTCCCCTTCGTAACAACAAATTAATCAGTAACTCTTGTAAAAAAATAGATATGCCAATTACCACAAAATTGCATTTATTGAATACTCTATTACTTTTATCTAGTCAGTTATTTTACTTTTATTCCTTTCAGTTAATGGACTTTTCTATCTAATTTAAAGATCAACTGACAAAACTACATAAAGGCAGCATTAACAGGATTCCAATTGCGTGCAATGGAAGGTCATAACTACTTGAGGAACATCACGTGACTGCAATGAGACAATGAAAAATAGTTATCCATATAAGACAACCATTTGACATTGTTCCATTGGAATTACGTTATGTTTCTGATGTAAGCGCGATCTTCCATTGTTCGCAATAATTGGCGTCATGCGGACGTTGCTTAAGATTGTAGGAAAATAATGCCTCAATGACTGAATAAAAATTATTTCATACCTTGTTCTGGATTATTTGGAATTCACTTGAAAGGCAACGGGAATAATCAGGTTCTCCCCAAACAGCTTCATTATTTTTTTTAAGGTTACAGTGTCTTCGTACTTCACCTGAAACATAATTTGTATTGAATTATCGTTTGCTATTCTATCATTAAATAACAATATACTTGGAAAACATGCAAAAAATATCATTCATAAAATCATTTATCTCTACTATTTAAAAAGAAGAAAGTGTGTGGTTTTCTACATAGAAGACAGTTGGAATTACCAAACTTAGCACATATATATTTTGAAGGGCAGGAATGTAAATTTCAAAACTATATTTAAGAATTTTAGTTTAAATCTTAATTAATTAAAACTAAAAAGAATTTTGAAGTTTATTCATTATAATTTCAGAAAATATAACAGTGCAAAATTTTTTTACATCATATTAAAATTCAATTTTTTTTTTCATTTATACCGAATTAGATGGTGAATTAATTATTACAAATAACTATTGTAAGTGTGTATTTTATAACGATGTACTGAGTGATTATTAACATAATTAAAATTCTTCTATAAATAACATCCTACAGCACAAATGGGTAAGCGGATTGCAACGAAATCTGGTATATAAACTATGCACGAAGTGCGCTAACGGAATTTCGAAAAAAAAAACACCTACTAAAATGACCACCAGAAGGCACCTTTTACGGAAATGCATTACATTTAAAACAAGAAACAACCAAAACTGTTTACAGAAGCAATATGAACATTTATTGATTAGGTTCCTATCATCTTGCCATCGAACCATATTAAGTAAAGGTAAAAAAAAAATATATAACAGTTCACGGTTTGAGAAAAACATATCAGTTTGCTGAAACAAGAACAGATTAGGACGAAAATGTACAAGAGGAGCAATTGTTAATCGTGCCTAGACAATGTAGGGAAAGATGCTCCATGCGATCACCCTAATTCATTTGTAGAATTTTCAACCGAAAGACAATATATTCAACAGCAGATTGCAACTGATCAGCTGTGATGCTTTGCAAATGAAGAAATTGAATTTCCAGTATTTCATGGTTTTCCATTTTACTACTCACCAGCGGGGGACCGAGCTCCGCTCGGAGAAAACAGGTATCGAAGCTAACTCGAAGATTTAAATTTTCAATTGTGATTTATCAAAACAATACATGCCATAAGAAAATTTGTGAAACCATTGGTGAAAAGATAACCGGTTAAAGTGCACCATTGTAAACTATTCTAAACAAAGTTAGAGTTTGGAAAGGGAACTATTCTATACAAAGGTAAAGTAAAGGTAAAGATTGAAGTGTGTTGAAGTTCAATATTTTTGACAAATTTATTTAGAAAAACCAAACATATATACATACATAAGAAACATATTATAAACCTATAACAGCATAAACATAAAACTTTATTAGTTCGCCATATTGGCTATAGATGGCAGCAAGTTACCGCTTGAAAATTTAAGTTGCCATTATGGCGAACTAATAAAGTTTGAAAATATCCTATCTGTAACTCCGAACTGCTGGACCGTAGCGCTTCAAAACCGGCGCCAATCGATTCCTCGTGGCCAAATACCCCAGACCCCCAAGTTTACCGGAGTTTATTAATTCTGGGGCGATTTTCGACTTGACAACCATTCCTCGTATTATAGTATTAGATAATTCTTGTTCTGCATTGTTAATATTGTTTCTGTATTCTGTTTTGGAGGTTGTTTAAATTAATGTTTAATGAGCGCCTTCTAATGGACATTTTGGAACTAAAAATTTCTTTTCAAAATTCCGTGAACGCATCTCGTGTATAGTCGATACACCACATTTCGTTGCAATCCGTTCACCTTTTTGTATTGCAAGATGCTGTTTAGAGGGAAATTTTAATTATAATCACCCTGCATTTCATTGCTGAATTTAATCTGATAAATCTTTCATTTTCTCCATTAATATTCTTCTTCTCTTTCATCCTTACTGATGACATTAAGGATTAAGATTAAGTTCTACGTTAAGGAGTAAGCATTGAGCATACTTGAAAATTTTATTTCAAACTTTGCTGCATTTGCAATTTAGGTTTAACTCTAAGATAAAACAATATTGAAAATTTTTAGAAAATAATGTTTAGAAATGCATGGATTTCTAAACATTACTTTTCTTTTCTAAAATATCATTGGACATATAAATATTTAAAAAGAAATTTAGAGAAATGCAGTCATAAAAGAATAGGGTAAAGCTTCTAAAATGATATGAATTATATTATTATTATGACCAAATAGAATTATATTATTATTATTATATAATATTATGACCAATTTGGCTGATTTACAAAAAGAAATAAGCTTCACTATAAGACATCTTTTTAACAAATTTTATTATTCTTACTTTTCAGTTTGAAAATGATGAAAAAATTTAAAGTGCACCTATTTTTATGTACTACTGAGCTTCTTTATAACAGTTAGATGCAAAGACATAGATAGAAAATTATAGACGTGTATTGCACACAGAAAAGAATGACTTTTAAAATAGTACAAGTTATAAGCATATAAAGTTTGGATATAAACTAATTATTTTGTTCAGAAAGTCATTATGATATCTGTCCAGGTTTTAAAGACAGTTTTTGGTTAAATTTACAATTTTTTTTAATTCTTTTATTTAAAAACCCGCTTATTTGGGTTACCAAATCTGTGTTTGTCTTAATTCTATGATAAATATAAACCAAGATATGGAATTTCTTATAAACTACTGTAGCTGAAACGAAACGAGAAACTAAATATTTTTCATATTACTTGATACTAAATATTGCTTGACTCTTTTAATTATAATTTATTTTATAATTTGTTCTATAAGCATGCGTATTAGAATTCGCAAATAGTAGTTTTCATGCCGAATGGATTGGCAAATATAATCACAGATACCTTAAGACAAAGCTACAGAAATAATTTTTATTTTTTATTTTTAACAGCCATTAAATTTGGCGATCCAAAGGGTCATCAAAAACAACTAGTGAATAATTGAAGTAAATAAAATTTTATACATCACTACATCACTAAAGTATCTCTTCTACTATAATTCTTTGTAAATAATTAATGGATTCCAATCCAAAATAATGACTTTGAGGGAGGAAAGACATGGAGTATCCATAATATGTGTGTGTGTGTGTGTGTATGTGTGTGTGTGTGTATGTGTGTGTGTGTGTATGTGTGTGTGTGTGTAAAGAAATGTATGGAAAGAAAAATCAATGTTGAAGGCAATAAACTGCCGCTTCTAATAGAATTCTCCAGCGAGTGAATGGATACACTCCTATGTGACTGATATTTTTAGTAACAGCCTTAAATGGGCATCTTGATATTTCCTTAAAATAATCAAAAAAAAAAAATTCATCTTTTGTAACAAATTATAGGCGGTTTATGTCCTTTTTTAAACATCAAAACTTACAAAAATTTGATGTAATTAAAAACCATGAAAGATTCAAAATAATTGTTGTGACTCATGTAATCTTATTATTTCAAGAGAAAAAAACTCATAAAATACATTGAGAATCACGCTATATAAGTAATGATATATTCGCTTATAAAGAAACATGAGTTACTTTAATTAACATTTTTATATAAATAAAACAAGCTTGTTTTAAGTAAAATGTGTTTCCATTTTAATCGGAATTCAAAATGAGCTTCCGTAAACACAAGAAAATGAAAGAATAGTAAATAAATGAATAAATAAAAGATGAAAAAATAACTGCAAACGATGTCAAACATAAAAAAAAGATAACAAATGAAATAAACATTACAGTTTTTGAAGACGATGTTTTGTCTCTCAATAATTAAATGTTTTGCAAACGATTTTCTTCTTTTCATTAAGCGTTTGTTTAAAGAAAAACAAAAGATTCTTAACACAATAGTAAATATAAACGCTTTTGTTTAGCTTAACGAAAGACAAAGTACACTCTAAACAATTGGCAGAACTGTATTATGTCAGTAAGAGATAATGAAGCTAAATAATGTGAAAAACTCCACTTCTTAGATCTCTTTCCATAAAAAGAAAATAAAATGTTGATAAATTGATGTATATTTATCACATTACTTTTCAACTTTGTACAAAAGCTTATAAATTTCAAGCTTATAAATTTGAATGAAATATTGACAAACCAATTCGTTATTGCCATTTGACTAAAAATGTAGAAGTGAAAAATATATATTGGAGCCATTTTACTAAGCACAACAGTATATTATATATTACAGTATATTGTAATTTTGATTTTTTTTGGTAGTGATCACCTTTTAGGTAAATTATTTTTAATTGATAAGGAGGCGATGTCTTATCTAGTCGGCTGCTACTAATAGCCAATTGAAAGTTTAAAAAATTAAATGCTGCAAAAAATACTTAAATTTAAATAGTTTTTTTTTAATTTATGTAACTATTAAAACACACTCACACAGACAGATATTTTGTAAATAAAGTAAATAAAAAAGTCACGTATTGCAGTGTTAATGAAATATTCAATCAGAATTCGTCATTTAATGATATAGTTTTACTTAATTTAAATTGTTTTATATGTATACAGTTTTTTTAAACAAATTTTCAATCGATTTTTTTAAAACTTTTCTCCTGATGTAAAAGAGAATTTTGAGATTTTTTACATTCATATATTTTCAATGTTAAAACGCGGTTCAAAATTTTCAGTTCTCGATGGTCAGTTAATCGATAAATAAAATAAATTTTTAATTATATACCACGTTTCTCGTCTTGCAATGAATTTGCGAAAAATTAATTTCGAAATTCAAATACATTTATTATAATGAATTATGAAAATAAGATGAAAAATTATTTAGCAATTTTTAGTAACTATATTTTCTGTTGCGTTCCATAATTTGAACTAATAATGTAACACATCCCATTATTTAATTTATTCCATTTATAAAAACTTTCATTTTAATCAACTTCCAGATTTTTTTAAATGAATGTACAAAAGTTTCGATTTGGATAATGCTATTAATTTTCTGAAATTTTTTCAATAATTTGAGAATAAATTATACAAACGAATTGGTTAAAATAAATATGCAACGATATTTCAAAGCAATAAATTTTGAGATCTATATCTCATCTTATATGATTTAATTTTTGCATTTATTTTCTTTTGTACTGGTTTTTTTATATATTTAATCTGATGAGCATATTGAGTAACAATTAAGAATTCATTATTTTGATAGTTCATTCCATTTCAATCTAAGTGAAAAAAATCAGGAAAGACATTTTAAGAATGATTAATATTGATGAAATCCTGCATTTTTATGTTTGATTTTTAATAAAATTTTAAATTCACTCCCAACCCAACATCTAAGAACCGTACTTTGACCGAAATATATTTATAAAGATCTTTTTTATAAAATTGTTAACATTTAAGTGAATAAATAAAAAAAATTCTTCAGCTGTCACATTCATCATTACATTTAATTAAAGATTAATGATAATATATCACATGAAAAATGCAAAAAATAGTTAAAATAAATGTAATTTCTATCGAATAATTGAAGAAATTGAAGAAAAAGTTATTTCAACATTTCCAAAACAAGTATTTAATTTTATTTCGAATTTTTACGCAGACAATTTTCCTTAAATTTGAATTTATATTAATTAAAACAGCAAAAAATGGCATCGTTGAATATAAAAGCAAACGAAATTTTTAATAATATTTGAATGTGGTTTTAATTTATTGCAAGATTAAAATTACTATTAAAAAATAATTTTCAAATCGGAATTATTTTAAGAATTAGAAATGAATTAATATAGATATTTTTAAAGAAAATTATTCCTCATCAATTCTGTTATTTTTTTAGTGCTTAATTTTTTTGCATATCGACTAAATTCTTTATATGCTCCATTTATATTTCTTTTTTAATTCATTAAAAAAATTATTATGCAATCTAATGAACATCTGTTCGCAAACACTAAAAATACTACCAAAAAAGAATATATATCATTAGAATTGTAATGCTTATTTTAATATCGCTAGCTTAGTTATAGCAAATTACAATATTTTGATAAAACTGAAAAATGCTTACTGTTATAGCAAAATAAAAATAAAAATTATAGTATGATAGTTGGATGTAAGAGTGATGGAGAAAAAAGAAAAAAAAGTAGAATAACTCGGTTTTTTTTCACTCTTCGTTTTATGGATCATATAATAAATCGATTAATAGAAAATTTTAGTTGAAAGATCGTGAATTAAAAAAAACTAATGAACATCAACAAAAAAAGAGAAAATATTTCTACTTTTATATCGTTTATCTTCATTTTCCCTTTTTAAAAAGAATTATTATAGCTGGTAAAATTAACGGGCATTAAAGCGAATTGATTACAAAAGAAAATAGTTGTTTCTTTAAAAAAAAAGTAAATTGTTTTGTAGAGTTTCAGAAGTTTTATAAGAAATATTTTTATTAGAAGTTAAAAAAATCCGTTCAAGTATTTTGAAAAAAAAAAAGCATTTTTAATAGTTAAGCATTTTTATTACTATTACTTTTTCGTCAACAAAAACAAAACTGAATCTGCATTCATAAAGTAAATATTTTTGTAATAATATTTTAATGAATCCATTATGGCGTGCCTATTCTGTATCATATTTGTATTATTCATTTCAGAAATTATTCATTTTTAATGTAATTTTATGAAAATTTCATTAATTCTATCATGTTTTTGAATTACAAACAAAATTTTGAATTGTAAAAATTATTTTCGATTTTTTTCTTAATTTATGGATGGCAACAAGCGTTAAAAAGTTATTGAACTATTTATCTTTGCCTTGCTTTAGGCAAACGATTCGTTTTGCAATAATTTTGTTATTAAAAATAATTATTTGATGGAATTGTGACAGTTTTTTACTAAACAATTTTCCTTAGTATTGATTTCCGATATATCTGTAACTAAAACTAAAATAATTACGACTGGAAAAGTTTGCCCATCCTTGGCTCAGTGAAGCAAGGGACAGCCAGTAGTGTCTCCATAATAACAGTTTGATGCTACGTATGAGCTTAAGCAGAAGTCTGGTTAATGCATCTATGCTGACTACAATTCATCGACTACGGAGGCTAAAATTTGCACACCTGTACTGTAGATGGAATTCCGCTAAGTGGAGACAGATGGTTTTTAATTGACGAACCGTGTTTATGCTGCATCGGACCGATAGACATTGGCTATACAACATGAAACGTCTGAAAGCAAACACCTTGCAACAATTGCAAGTAGGGTCCAAGTTTCTTCTTCTTGCATACAACCGACCCTGGAAAAGGAAGTGTGATGGTGTGGGGAACGTTTTAGTGGTATTCTCTTGGAGCACTTATCATTGTGGAAAGCTTGATGGATTAATACAAGTATGCGGGTCAATCTTATTTTAGCCCACCTTTGGCGACTTTTTCAAAATCTCGCCAAATAATCAGCGATAATGATTCCCAAATGGCAACCCTCCGTTGGGAAAGGATGAAGCGTCACAATAAAGGTAAGAATTTTTTTTTCTTAACCTTTTAATTCAAATACTTTCGATTTGGCGAGATTTTGAAAAAGTCGCCAGAGGTAGGCTAAAATAGGATTTTACCCAAGTATGCATCTGTTCTTTGTCGGCAATGTTCACCCCTACATGTGAATTGTTTTTCCTAAGAATGATGGTATCTAGCAGCAGGACAATGCAACGTGTTATGAAGCTCGCAATGAACATAAGGGTGGAACGAAAAAGATTTCTGTTTGGTAATAGTTGGTGTTGGAAAAGTTGCCTTTTAGGTTCAAAATCGGCATTAAAAAAATTAGTTACAATGTTACATTATCTTATGATTTCAAAAAAAGCTTAAAGTTTGTAAAAAAAAAAATTAAAAAGGGAAATTTAAAAAATAAGCAATAATTTTTTTAAAAGATTTTTGTTGGTGATAGTGCGGAAAAATTGTCTTCTAGATTAAAACAATATTATCTATTTGGTTGCAATGCAATAATATTTTGCTATGCCGAAAAAAGCTTAAAATTTGTAAAAAAAAGTTGAAAAATTATGAACTTTGATAAAATATTTTCATGAATTTTTCGTTCATATAATGTTACAAAAGGTGATTTTAAATACTTATATAAGTATTATAATTGGAAAAATTATAAATTGCAATAAAAAATATATTTTGTGTCCAATTTTGCGTTTCTTATTTTTTGTATACTTAATGATTACAAATGTTACAATTGCAAAATGTTCGTTTCTACATCACTGCCACGTTAGACCGTTTTTTAAAATTTCATTTTGTCATATTCACACGAGAGTCAGTTTTTTTCTTTTATGTAGAATTCTTTTGCGATTGACAGACATTTTGAGTAGATTCGAGTACCAGTCTTACAACTGTTTCAACTATTTGCAAGTGACAAGGAAGCCAGGGAAAGTAGATAATCCTGATACCATTTGGTTCAGCTTTAGGTGGCTTCTGCATAAAGTTTTAACTTAATATTAAACTGCGCAGGTACTTGATCTGTTTACACCATTTTGAGGTTGATGATATTTACACAACAGTTGAAGGTTGAATGTTTATAGTGGAAAGAGTTATCTATCAATTAGAAGAAATAATAACACAAGAAACTAACAAGTTGCTAGTTAACATAGTTACTCCAGGGTGGAGCGTAAGAAGTCTGGCATGCAAGAAGTCTCCTCTCCAAAAAAACCTGCATTTTATCTCTGTCCAATCTTCGCCTCGCATTTCCCATTGATCATTTGAGCTATCTACAGCCCAACAGTTATTGAGCAAAATGCCTCTCTGAAAGGCTCCAGTCGATTGTGGGAAGGTTACGAGTCTCCCTCATAACTGACCATTCTGGAAATCGTGTTAATGATAGTCCGTTAACAATGTGAAGCATTTTGCATCCAGATGTTTTGATACTGCTTTCCCTTGAAGGTGCAATAAGTTTCTCTTAAACAATGAACCCCATGTGTGCTGACTCCTTCACCTGACATCCCTAATGACCAGACGTGACGACGCGATAAGAAGATCCCCCGTCTGGCAATCTGGAGGCATTTAACAATTGAGGGTTTTAAAAGGTGGTGACACAGCTGGCTGGAAATGCCGCTTATCAAGAACGGGAAAGGAGTACGTCACAATATACTCTGATATTTCTTATATATTTTTTAATCTTATATATATCAAAAGGCAACTTTTATGCGCTATTACAAATAAAAAACATCTAAAAGTATTTATTTCGCTAAAAAGCCCCTTCAAAATGCTGGAAACATTTCAGTTTTATGAAACTTTAACTTAACTCAGCATCTCAAAACCTTCCCCAATATTTTTCATATTTATAATTTATTTTATCCTCACCAAAAGGCAACTTTTCAGCTCTATTGCAAATTAAAAATTAACAATTGATGCTTTCGTTCCACCTTAGTGTACATGCATGGTTCACAGAGCACCAGGATTAATTCATCGTTCTCCCTTCGTCAACAAATTCCTTAACTTGAATCCAATTGAAAGCCTGTGGATCCATCTCGATCAGCTTGTTCCCACCATGGATCATCACCTGTGTAACCTAGCTCAGTTGACCACAGCATTGGAGTTGGCATGGCTGAATATTGCAGTGAACATTTAAAGGAATCTAACTGACTTTCTCTTCCTGCAAATCTCGCGGCTTTCCGCTCTGCGAAATTGGTTATTCTGCATTTTGACAGGGTTTAATTTAGTTGTATTAACGTCCCGTTGTAAACACTAGGGCTATTTTGGGACGGGTATCGTAATTTTGAACTACCGTCATATGACGAGGGCAACACCTGAACTGGCAACCCCTCGCTCCACACCAAACCAGCTAGAGGACATTTGATCTGACAGATTTAACGTGCAAGAGACCCTCTCACACGACGGTGCTTCGTTGGATTCGAGTCTCGAACTTGAAACTCTTCGGTTCCGAAGCCGAAACCTTACCACTAGGCCACCGTGGCTCTGGAATTTGACAGGAGGTCACTATAATGTGAATAGACCATGTAAAGCTTAATTTTGCTCACAGAAAAAGATACCATTAGAAATTATTTTTTCTAAAACAAAATCTTTGAAATAATTTTTTTAAATGTACCTGTATATCCTTTCGGGCAAAACTGGATATCTTCGGTGTTGGCCGCTGTCTTCGACCACCTTACTTCTAAGTACTTTTCAGCAGGACAGGTTGCTGTGCTTCCTGCAAGAGGAAAAATAATACAATTAATTAATTAAAATTTGTCATTAATTGTCACCTTTTTTCTATTGTAAGAAATTATCTAAGTCGCAATCTCTCATATTTTTTGATTATTAATATCATTTGTTTGTTTGGAACGTTTCAGATATTCAGATTTCCTAATTTTTCTCCACCCCTTCAAAAAAGATTCAGCCCTTTTGTTGAGTTTTTGAAATCAAATACTCATCATATACTTTTACATTTTATTCCTTTTAACCTTAAATTTTAAACAAAGGATTTGTTTAAACCCAAATTATAGGTTTTGTATTTATTGAGAAGTCAGAGGGAATAATTTTTTGGAAACAGTTGGCAATAATATATAAAAATGTACTATCCTGATTCAGCTATGCCTAAAAGTGTGGAATCAGGGAAAGTGTACGCCATGAGTGCTCTGAATTTCATTTTCAGACTCCCTCACATAAGAGTTTTGCATTCATATACCAAGTATAAGAGAAAGTAAAAACTACTTTTTAGAGCTGTGTTTCAAAGTGATACGCTTACTCTCAAAGGTGCAATAAGAGTTTGATAGGGGTACTACTGAGGCAAAAGTCAACTTTTGGAAACTCCCGTGATTCTCTTCAAAATGAAAGAAGGCCCAATCATCTATGGTCTACTGTTCTACTCCACGGGACCGAAATCGGAGAAACCTTTCACAAAAAAATACGTGCATTTTTTATTGTTATTAAAACATACATTTTTTGACAAAGGGCACTCAGCGATACGAAATTATAGTACAAATATGTCAAAAGTTTGGGAAAAACTGCTTTAAAGAAAATGATAAATACTGCGAATAAAATTGTCATTTGTTTCTATTTTCTTTAAAAAGAAAGGATAGCTATTAAAGATATTGTCAGTAAAATTTTCATAAAGACAATTTTCAATAATGTATTTCCATTATTGCTGTAGAAATCATTTCGATGCTATATTATAATTTTTCAATATTTGTTTGCGAAAAGTTAAAATATTTATTTTTTCGTAAGCATAGAACAGAGAAAGTACAGTAATCGTTGAAAAAGTTCGAGATTTTGACGAATGCCCTCATTTTAGATCTCATTGATTTCAAAAACCACTTTTTAGAAAAAAGCCTCCGTCAGTGTGTCTCGGTTATTGTTGTGACTTATGGCACCTATGCCAGCCTGCTGATAGTTGTTTGTCAGCGATTTAAGTCGAATGAGAGTCATTATTTTTTCAGTACACTAACTAGGACCAAGAGTACGAGTTAGCTATTCACACGACCCAACTTATTTTACAGGGTGGACTTCACTCATGTCTTTCCTTCCACAGATCGTAATTTAGACTTGAACTAGAGAACGCTACCTTTGATTCGGATATCATTAACGAGTACCAAGGATTAACCACTAAATAACACTCCAAGGATGAAACGATTGATTCAGTAAAAGTGTTAATTCAATCCAAAGGTTAATATTTCTCGACAATTGTATACCAATGCAATGCCTTCAAATTGTATGACAATTCTATTAGAGAATATACGAGAAAATATTGGAAAAAAATTTCCTCTGATTATGGTTTAATTATTATCTAATTTTTAGTCTACAAATTTTAGCATATTATTTCTAATAGCATGAAATTCCATTTTTTTCTCATAATCGCTAAAAGTGTGTTCCACTTAGTTGAATAACAAATTTAATAGAATTAATAATGATTAATATATTATATATTTGATAAAATAATTCTGAAATTGTTAAATGCTGTATTATTATTCGGAATAGATAAATTTGGAAAATTTTAAAACTCTTACAATTAGGAAGTGAATGAAGCATTTGTTCCGATTTTTTATCTTCTTAAACATGAAATAGGCCACATTTAAGTGTAAGGATCTAATAACAAATAAATTTTAGATTATGGTTTAGATTTAATTATAATCTAATTTTTAATCAACAAATTTTAGCATATTATTTCTAATAGCATGACATTCAATTTTTTCTTATAATCGCTGAAAGTTTGTTCCACTTAATTGAAATACAAATTTAATAGAATTAATAAATTTTAGAACTAATTATATATTTGATAAAAAAAATCTGAAATTGTTAAATGCTGTATTATTATTCAGAATATATAAATTTGGAATATTTTAAAACTCCTACAATTAGAAAGTGAATGAAGCTTTTCTTCCGATTTTTTATCTTCTTATACACTAAAGACGCAAGTTAAATTTAAATGTAAGAATATGCAAACAGATAAATTTTGAATTTTTTCTACTTTTTTCAAGTACAATGTAATATGAACTCAACAGAAATCTTGTTTCAATTTAAATTGACCAATATTAAATCTACGAAAAATAAGGCATATCCAAGTCACCAAATTTTCTACCACCATTTATCACTCAAAATGAGTACTGTGTACTTCACTCTTTTCCACTATAGGTTTTTCTCACTTTATTGTTCTTAGATATTCGTATGAAACATCCATTTTTCATTCAAAATGGCAGCTTGATCCAAAATACCTTTCAAGTTTCTGTTATACTTATATGAAACCAAGTACCTACTTCATGTTTATGAATTTCAAAAGTTATATTCATCTTTCCTGACTTTGATTCAAAACTATTCGCGTATTCATATCCGCTGAGAAATGATATTTGAATCCATTACCCTGAAAGATTTAAAGGGAAGGTGAATCCTATCGGACATTTTTGTGAATTATTTACTTAGGGTTATGAAATTTTTTATGAATATGTGTTAAAATCTAAATATGTGACATTTCTCAAAGAAAACTTTTGAAATGAAATAGTTCTTTTTTTTAATTAAAAGATATAGTTTTTTTTTAAATTTTAACTATACTAGTCGGGTTAATTTTTAAATTTTTAATATTTTTTATTGTTTCGGTTTTATGTAATTTCTCTCTATATATTTTTAAATAAAAAAAAGCGTAACTTTTAAAAATTTATAAATATTTCAGACGATTTTTATATTTTATGTTTTATTATTTTTATTTTGCACTATTTTTATATTATTCTTTTATTTCTATATATATAATTTTTAAAAATTATAAATACATAACTTTTTGAAATTTTAAAATATATCAGGTGACTTAATTTTTAATTTTTTTCTATTATTTTTTTCTCATTATTCAATGTAAATGCATTTATACAATACAATTTTTACACAATACAAAACTGTGTATTTTTATGCACTCCATTTAATGCTAATTTTTTATTGCCAATTCCAATTAAATGCGAATATTTTAGAAATATTCTTATACACATTTACTGATTTTAATAAGAATTTTATATATTTCTGAATTATAATTGACTGCTAAAAACTGTAAACATAAAATGCATTTTCAATTTTCTTTTATGTTTGACCGAAATCTTTATTATCAATTTTATTTAATTTTTTCAAAAACTAAGACTCCTGGAACAAAGATATTTAAAACTAATTTCAACATCATTTTAAGAAAAGACATTAAAATGTACTTTTTTTCCTCTTATTCTTTCAAATATTTATTTTATCAAACAATACATTTCATAGAACTCTTTTAATTGAATATAAATATATTTTTGTGATGAGATAATTGTTCCTTTTTGTCCAGTTTTGTTTAGTTCGAAGTTCATTGTCAACCTTAATATAAAAGAAAAAATAATATTTGTTTAAAAAAAGTTACTGAAGGATATATCACAATATATAATGTTATAAAGTGATATATGTTTGTAAATAACGTGAAGCATAAAGAATATTTTGTTTAGAATTAGTATTTCAAAACTTTTGTAGCTTTGTTTATATTTCTAAAGACAGACTTTTGTAACCTATTTTTCTTTTTCTTTCTGACTTCATAGTTTTCATTTTTCAATCAATATGCAACACTGTCTTTTATATTTTCAGAGTTTATGCCTAAATTGGTCGAATTTTTTTATACCTGACATATAGCATTTTATTAAAAAACATGATTTGAACAGTCCGTATCATAACCTATTACATTAAACCTGTGAAAAGGGATTGAGTAAACAAATAAACAAAATTACAGCTAGTTCTATAAATTGTATATTTTAGCTAAGAGCACGACACAAACATTTAGTTATATTTTAATATTAATTACAAAAAACTATAACGTGAACATGCAGGCAGGGAAATATATAACATGCTACATTGTTGACGGCTGGAAGTATACTGCGAGAGTTTTGGTTGGCGCCGCTAGAGGGCACGCCTAGTTGTTACAAATGTTTTAAGTAAACAACGTGTTCCATTCATTTTGTGATTGGCAGACAGTGAGTCACCTGATCCATGACATTTTAAGGCTTGTTTTGCAAATATTGTTTGAAATATTTAAAGAAAACTATTATTAATGTCGTAGTAAGGATTTATATTGCGCTTCTTAATGAAATAATGGCAAACTAGATGAAGTAGCTGTCCATAAGTGATATCGCATATTCTTTAATAAACTTATGATGACAGAGAAAGCTGTACATTTTATTGGCGTACAAATTTTACGAAATATTAACTTTTGTCGTAAATTCAGCATTTTTACTTAATGTATCTTGTTATTCTTGGAGAGTTATTTGAAGATTAATCCCCTGGCTGCATTGATAATATCCGAAAATGAAATTTCTGTAATTGACGGGTTTTTTTCCCAACCGATTGAAACGAAAACTGGACACAAAACTCACAAAACTTATAGTCACAAATTCTCATTCTAAATTTGATATATTTAAGTCATTGCATATTTCAATTGTTTAGTTTACATGTTTCTGAAAATACAGACCCATGGACTATCGACCAGATTTTGGATCTGACTCTAAATTGGGCAGGTGTCTAGTCTATAGATAACCGAATCTTTTATATCTAGGTCTCTCCATTTTGTAAATCTCTTTTTAATTTATATTTGAATACCCGGATAAATGAACTCCCTCTAAAGTGCTTCACTCAAATTTTAATATGAATTTGCAAATTTGGGGATGATCATGATGTCGTATCCCTGTTAACAGGGAAAGGGGAAGCAGTAGTTTCTGTGGGTAAAGACTACTGAGCACTCAAAAGGAAGAAGTCAGATTTCTAGGTCAAATGAAGATAAAACACACACACACATTCGCTTGGACAATCCCTTTTTATAGGTTGAGTCATAAAATTTACAGGTGCATTCATTCACACATCTCATAGATAGAATACAAGGGAAGGACAATTATGCTCGAACTCGGGACTCCCAGATGGCGGGAAAGACGCGATACCCTTAAGCCAGGACGCCGTCTTATTTGTCAATTAATAGACAAATAAAAAGAACCAAAGTTTGTCAACTATTTCAATAATCATTGTTTATACTACAATTTAAATGCTCGGCGTTTCTTGCGATGCATATCCATGAATATGAGTGCTAAAATCATAAGTCGGAAGCAAAGACCAATACACAAAATGAAATCTACCATTGCAAATTTGTTATCATGTTAGAACATTATTATTTTTAAGTCATTGTCTTAATTAATTTAAATCATTAAACAGTTTTAATTGGTTTGAAACATTTAGGAGACGTCTCTATTAATCTCTCTCTCCAATAAAAGTAATATTTTTTTTAACTTTCATTTTCATTTTTTTAGCATTCAATCAAAATTTTGGAGCTCGATAGATTTTGAGATGAAAAAAAAAAAAAAAAACCTATCAGTTTTCTAAATATTGACGCAAGCCTTGTGATTGTTTTAACTGGGTAATGGCTTAAATTGATTAAGGAAATTCCTAAGAGTTCAGAGAATGAATATTTTGGAAATCAAAATGAAACTATCAGACGATAATTTTAATTAAGTTTAACTAAGGAAATCTGGCATTTATATAAACCTTTTAATTCTAACCCAAATGGCTGACGTTCCAAATTAAAACGAAAATCAGACATATTTATCATCAAAGTAAACGAACAGCCATGCAAGCAACTGAAATTATACTTCATTTATTTGGCAACAGAGAGTAGCCATGTTTCATAATTATAGAAGTGATGTTTATCAATGACAGCAGATACGAAATGCCAACCAAACAATTCAAATTAATTCGGTTATGAGAAACAATTATCTAAGATTCGCGCTTTGACAGGAGAATAATTACCTGGTATCTCTTCGCAGCTATGTTGGAATGGTTTCCTAGTCATATTTCTGTGACTAACTAATGCCAAACTATTATACTATTGTTATCAATAAGCGCCAGTGTTAATTATGACTAATAGAATGGAGTATAATAGCGTATCTTATCAGGAGATTTAGATAAAAATACTTTCTTTCGGAAATGTTGTGAAATAATCTTTGTACAAATATCTATTTTAGTTTCAAAGCTGATATATTTATTTATTTACTATCATGAGAGAACATGATTTTGTTTTTGTTTGACGTTCTTGAAGCTTTAAAATGCTTAGGTAACAAATTAGAGATTTATTCGCTTTTAGGGTTGTTAGAAAATAATACAGAAGGTTGTCCCATTTGGTGATTAATCCCCAACTAAAATTAAAGCTTTATTTCCAAATTATTTATTCTCTGAATTCTTACGAATTGTCATAATTAATTCAAGTCATTAACCAGTTTGAACCGGTTTGAAATAATCACGAAACTATCAGTTTCCGCATGCATCGATATTTAGAAAAACAATTTTTTTTTTCATCTCAAAATTGGTCGAACTCCAAAACTTTGTTTTCAGCTAGAAAAATTGAATATATATTATA
>JAPMOQ010055911.1:611194-635105 GCA_026543055.1 Argiope trifasciata
AGTAGACCTTTGCCTTTATTTTTATACTGAAAATCTGTTGTCTTTATTTCAGATTTCCGACTACAGTTTACTTTTTATGCTAAATTTTGTAATAAAAATTAACTGTTTTCGACTCCAGATATTTTCCTTATTTATCGTCTGCATATATTCTATTTTCATTTAGTACTTAACCGAGAAAAAAAAATTAGAAATGTTTTATTCAGTAATGCGGGTGTGGTACATGACTTTCATTTAAATATATACGCCGGTTAAAGGCCACAATGAAGGAAAACAAATCACAATTCACGGCTGTGCTTTGTACAGTGCAAGTAAAAACAACGGCAGAAAGAAACATTAATTCTGAATAATTTGGCAACTTCGATGGCATCACTGAACAAGAAGTTACTTTAACTGTAACCGTCCCCGTTATTTTAAGAGCAGACGGCGAGCAGAAAAACAGCAAGACAAAAAAAAAGAGAACTGCTTCTATTAATGCAAAAATTACGTGTGCCGTAACTATACATCTAAGGAAGAACTGCAAAATCAGCAAAGAAAAATTGTGTTATTACTGAAAACTAAACAAAGCAAGAGGAATAAATAAATCAAAGTTGAGTTTTACTGCGATGTTTATTATCTTTAGCCATTCTTTATAATAATAATAATAATAATTTTTTTTTGGTTTTGTGTTTGTTAGAGTAAATCATCAGTTTAATTCTTCATTTTGTGGCATATTACCCGTTCCCTGATTAATGTTTATGATTTGTAATACACGAGAATTGTTTCGGAAGTAAGAAATAAAAATGAAAAAAAAAAAATCTAAGCAGTAATGAACATTTGTGTGGTAAGTTACATCAATTTTTATTGTTAATTTAATTTTTTTATGTATGGACCTCTCTTATAATGTATAAATATCTCTTTCGTTGAAAGCTGATATCTTTATGATTTTTTAATGTGATTATTTTTTGTATGTAAATTGCTTTTTTAGTTTTTATTGTCATGATTCGCATGTAATGGCCCCATAAAGAAATATGAGAACCGGTTTCCAAAGATATTTTATTGTGAAGTGTACTTTTTGAAAATGAATATTTTAATACATAATAAATTTTTACTACGTTATTTTACAATTTTCTTGAAGTAATGGTTGTTCTTAGAAGAAAATCTATTCCAAAGCGATAATTTTTCCCTTTCTTTGCTGTCAATTGGAACTAACATTCTCTAAAATCAAGGAATGTATATTTATATCCAGACTTGCAAAAGTAGAAATGAAAGTGTCTTTTTTGTCACCATTATTGAATATGCTAAATGGCGGTAAACTAACAAATGGAAGCCAAAAAAAAAACCTTGAGATAATATGAAAGCTTCGCTTTCATCCACGCTAAGATATATGGTTACGTTTGGAATGAATATTTTGAAAAAAACACTAACATATTTATATTTTTGAATTTTCCATAAAAAAGATTTTAAAAGTATACATATAAAATCAAAATATACCATTTAAGTAAAAAAAGTATTTTGAAATTATTTTTTAAAAAAGGTATGGGTTTTTTATCATGTGGGAACATGTTGTTTTGGTTTAAGGTTTTTTGAAGCCATAAAAGGAGTAGGCAACAAATTGTTGAAGTCTCAAAATCAAATAGGCAACAAATTGGCGATTTATCGCTTTTTAGGCATTCATTTAGTGTTATTTGAAAATAAAGCAGAAACATTTGTCGCTTCCTAAAGTTACTATTTAATTTCCAAACTACTCATTCTCTGAATTTTTACGAATTGTCTTTAACTAGTCATTAACCAGTTTAAACCGATTAATGGTTTAAATATATATATATTTCTTTTTTCAAAACATTAAAAAGACTATAAAATATTTCTAAATGAATAGATTATTTATTCCCTAGTTACGAAACTGTAGAGATTATTAAGAAATTATTACACGAAATGTGAACAAAAAATAATAAATAGATTTTAAATTATGAAATTTTTCGTAAGAAAATACTACCAAAAATATAATTTAAGATAACAGTGTCTGAAAATGTAAAATAGCAGAAAGAAGGAATCAACTTTTCAAAGCACTTATATAGTTTAACCTCGAGGCAGAGTTTTCAATTCCAAGTTTATATATTATTTATAGTTTGAAGGAATAATAATTTTCATTCTAGAAATTCCAATAAAAATTCCTTTTTAAACATATTATTAAAAATAAAAAATAATGTGTGAATAATAACCAGAAATGTGAGTATTAACAAACAATAATATAAAAATTTTAAATGTCAACAAAAATAAAAAAAAAGAATATGCGAATAATAATCAGAAAAAGTGAATATTCTTGATGGGCAATATGATCACCTTAAATTAAACACCAAAATCAGTTGGTGTGCTTAAAATCTTAATAACATTGTAAACATTGATAAAGAACTAATATATGATATTTTAAAGTCTAATTTAAAAATTAATTTCCTAATTTTTAACTCAATTCTGCGCATATCTTCATTCTAAAATATTCTCTTGTTTTCTAATCCCATTGAACTTTTTCCATTTAATTAATTCTTCCCAAGTTCTAAAATTGGGGAATCGGCTAAAAGCGACAGATTCCCACATTCTGAGTCAAGGGATAGTATCTTTCTGGTTTAAAAAATTCTTCTAAAAGATCTCTATGATTCCTTTACTTGTGATTGATATACGTGATAGAAATTCCTATTAAAATATCACAGTGTATAAGCACTGGGAAAATACTTTGCATCTTCTTTTAGCTTTTCTTCATTTTCATCTTGTATCGTTCTGTGTTGTGCTTATTGCTTCTACTTGTCCATAAATCATGCTTCCAGGAATGGAAATAAAACGAAGCTAAAATTCAAAGTGTCCTTTTTTTTATCTTCAGCCATAATTTTGCTTTAAAATCTATATGCTTGCATACATAATTAACATTTATTTAATATTTTTAAATAATAGAAAACAGTGTACAGCAAAACAAAGGAAATTATTTAGCTGTTCATAATTTTGGCATCCTCTGCAAACACACAGTACTTAAATTCGTTTTTTGTTAATCGATTTTAATTTAATATCTGCATTATTTGCTTGAATTTTAAGCATTCAAGAGTACATTTCATCATTTCTATATATGGATTCAGTTATACTAGAGTGTTATTCAAATCGATTAAATGCATAAATTATCAATGGCTCTAACTTCATTGCAAGCATGATGGAATATAAGGGATGTTCAAATGAAAAGGTATGAAACGACAGTGAGGGTATAAACGAACTCTTTATTCAAAGTATACACCATAGGCCTGAGCACAACGATCTCGTTGTTCAACGAGCAGAAGGATTCCTTGTTCTCAGAGTTCCTGTGGCCATGACGAGATCACAGAGATAATGATAAGTACGAAAGAATAATAATAAGTATAATAATACGAAGGAATAACAAGGAAGGGATAATGGTAATTACAGTTATGCGAAGGAATAATAAGGAAGGGACAATGATGAAGAATAATAAATACAGAAATAGAAGGAATAATTACAATAATACGAAGGAATAATAATTACATCAATACGAAAGAATAATAAGTATAGTAATACGAAGGAATAAGTACAGTAATACAAAGGAATAAGTACAGTAATACGAAGGAATAAGTACAGTAATACGAAGGAATAAGTATAGTAATACGAAGAAATGAGTACAGTAATACGAAGGAATAAGAATAAGTACAGTAATACGAAGGAATAAGAATAAGTACAGTAATAAGAAGGAATAAGTAGAATAATACGAAGGAATAAGTATAGTAATATGAAGGAATAATTTGTACAAACTGAAGAAACAAGGTCTATATACTTATTTTTTTGACAGATAAATCAGTAGCAATGGTATTCCCTCCAAAATTTATGTTAAAAATTTATTCCTCTTATGTTAGGAAACAATAAACCGCAATACAAAAACTAAGAACAAGAAAGAAGCTCTTATTTTTCTCTCAAACGAAATATTTTTTAGTTCTAAACTAGATAACGTAATTAGGATGTGCAGTTGTTTTTAAGGATGTCCAGTAACTTGCTTAAATCCAGTAAATATGATTAATGTTAGCTACTTCATTTGAGAAAACGTGCATGTAAAATTAATATGTAGTGGAAAAAGCGAGCAGACGATTTTTCTCTGTTGCCAAGAGAAATTCCATTTCTTGAGCAAGCTTTTCCTTAATGTTTCTCTTCGCGTGACATTTTTATTTCATTTTTGGAAGAGAAAGAAGTTTACACTTAAAAATGTGGAGAACAAAATATTTCTCGCTTCGTTTAACTCCACTACATTTTATGTTTGATAAATCAGAATCCAAGAATATTTTATTGTGCTTTTTTATTTTTTGTCAAAGAATATTGCTGATTGTTTTCTTAGAACATTTTTAATTTTTCTTCCACACTAAATGATAATAGGTTTAAAAAACATGCCTGCTTTGATTTGATTTTGTCTACTACAGCACTGCACGTTTTGTTAAGAACAGAGCAGTTGTGTTAGATTAATTATCACTTGCATGTTTCACAAGATCAAATTATGAACTGTTATTCTTTTTACTTTTCTTTTTCATAATTTTTCATACTTCTCATAGAACTTCGAGATATCTCTTTGGTTTTTAGCAGTTTTAGAAATCTTTTTGTTTGTATGACGAATATTTATATATTTCACTACTTTTCATGACATCGCTGAAACGCCCTTAAAATCATTATATCATTAAAATGTTTTAGCGAAATGTAAAATTAAGTAAGAAACATGGCAAGCAGGTTTTTGTATTTGCATTTGCTAAACAGTGTTCCATTTAATTTACCTTATATTTCTATATACTGACATTTTATGTATAATTGAGTTGTTTTTATGTATAGTGTTTTTTTAGAAACATAATTTTACTATTTACATAAGATTACAATCACATGATTCGATATTTGTTGAGATAATAAAAATGAAGTCTGTTGTTATACTTAACAATATTAAGCTTGAAAATTAACCAATTTTAAATAATAAATACTATATTTAATCATTTTTATTGGTAAAAAATTAGTTAAATTTAAAATTAATAAAGGTAATGTTAAGTGTAAGAAATGAAAAGTAAAAATAAGGCATTCCAAAAAATAAACGTCAAAGTTGCTAAATCCAAATTTTCAATCCTAAGTTTTAGAATCCTATCATTTAGAATATTATTTTTACATATTTTTCTTGATATTTTATATTTATGATTACTATGTATTATAAATTTACTCTGAAATAAAAGAAAAGAAAACTTATTTCAATATTTTTTTAAATAGTTGAGATACATTTTTCATAAAAATAAATAATTTTTCAATTCTATTTAGCATTTAAAAGTCATTTTTTAAATAAAAAATCTGCATTAAAATGTCAATCAGTGAATTAATAAGAATAAACATGATATTTCTAAAAAATTTTAAAATTTATATAGTTCTGTATTGAAATATTAGAATTTAAAAATTGGTAAAAATTCAGAAATGGCGGGAAAAATTAGAATAAGTTAAGCCTAAATTATGAAATTTTTTAGCAATGTTATGTATGAAGAACAAATTTACCACTATTTTTCAGGTTATTTCATTACTTATAATAAATAATTTTCAACTTAAAGAATGGAAAGGAAAAATCTGTTACAAAATTAAAACCTCAATGATTGTTAATGGAGATAAAAATATGATGAGCTGGATTCTTTAAATTTTCGAGCGTTGCATTTCAAAATTCGTCTTTCACCATTTCCCTCAGTAAATTTCATTTTGGTAAAATTACAGAAAGAAAAATTAAATAAAAAGTCATAAGAAATTTATAGCTATGATATTACTTGATAGATTTTGACGTGGAATAATTGAAGTCTAAATCATGAAATGTTTGGACCAAGTAAGTGTCTTCCTTCCTTTCGCATCTTTTTCTTAGCATTTTATTATTTGCAATTACAGGGGATAGTAATTATACTTACTTAAGAACGAAAGCAAAGCAAATACGTTTCAGTAATATTAAGAATACTTAATAATGGATATTAGATGTCGTTAGAAATGCATTCAGTTTATGAAGAGTCGTTAAGAATGAATGACCCTCTGAAGTAATTATTTACTCAATAATGCTCTTATAAAAGTAATTTTTCGCTGAAAAATCTCACTCTTATTGCCGTTAAAAATACCATCATTTTCAAAAATTTTACTGCAAGGTGACGCAACCAGTAATAATCAGCGCTATTGCAAATATCTATCATAAAAAGCCTTCCATTTTAAGAAAACAAACTATTTATGTAAAAATGTACATGGTATAAAATTGAAGGAAATTATACATGGTAAATAATTAAATTCCGATTGTACTGTCTCTACAATTGTAGTTTATTATACCATTACTTTAAAAAAAATGAATATTGTCTCGTTCAGTTTTGGAAATATTCCTGCTAAAATAATTTAGAGTTAAAGTAATCACCTTAGAAAAAGTATATGTATTATTTTTATCCATTATATATTTTTTGAATGGCAGAAATTTTTTAAAACAATCATTATATTAAAAATTGTTAGTTTTTGGTTTAAATTTAGTAAGTTCGTTAGATGTTATTTGGATATTAGACTTATTCATTGCGACTAGACTATATTTGCTTGGCGATCAATTCTGTCATACGGTTAATATTCGAAAATTGAATTTATGTTGTAAATGTGTTTTCCTCAACCGAATGGAGTAAAATTTTGATACAAAATTGCATTTGCAGACATAAAATCACATACTAAATTTGATGTATTAAAGTCACTGCATCTTTGAATTATCTCTTTTAAGTTTTTTAAAAGTACAGACCTACTCTACAACATTTATAGTATATCTTTATCACAGAGACGCAGACGGTTATTTTCCAAAAAATATGTTTTTGAAATTATCAGTGGGGTCTAAAAAGTGGAGATTCGCGAAAATCTCAACTTCGAATTTTTTTGTTGTTGTTGTGTGGAATATTATGCTTTCTCTATATTATGTTTGCCGTCGAAAAAGTAATATTAAGTGCAATCAATCAATAATTTGGCAATTTTTTATAGGATGAACGATACCACAGTACATAAAATACGAACAAATATTCATTTTTATTTTTAGATTTGTACATTTTTTTAGAATTGTAAAGCTTTCAGAATGGTAATGAAACTATTTATTGAATCTCATGATTCGTTTAATATTCATTTGGAATTCTTTATTTAATTTTAGAAAATGTGATTTAAATATTTTCTTTCAAAATTTATTATACATAGAAAATATATTTATGCCATAAAATCGTTAATATTGTTGAAAAGATAATTTTTTGAAAATTAAGATAGGGCAAAATATATTTGTACTATATTATTTTTGGAAGTCACTGAGAAAAATGCTATTATTTAATCAAAATAAAAACCCATAGGATCGGTCTCCCAAAAACTTTATCGCATAATCTGTAATAAAATTTCCTTCTGAAAATGACTTGCATGACATATGTGCTCAATACTATATAATATTAACCATTAACTTGGATTTAGCATTTCTACTGAATCTATTGTGTCTTCTCGGCGAGTTATTTGGAGATTAATCATTGGTAAATAGGTGCTGTTGAGATCCGAATTTTTATTTTTTATTTTAGATAATTGTAGTATGCCTATAACCATCCTGTCGATGTAAGCAATTAGCTGGCCAAGCTCATCGCAGTCGGATGAACAGTTTAGGAAGGCAACAAAACTTTATTTACAAACTTTCATTTTTATTTATATAGATACAAGAAATTAAAAATTGGAATATCATTCACGACGATCTTGAATTGTATAAAGATCAGAACATGAAAAAATTAATTCCTTCTGTATGAAGTATGGTGGCGAAAGTTCTGCTAAGAATTCACAATTTTCGAGCATTATTTCACCGTTTTCCGAAAAAAAAGGAGTATGTCCTGATTTTATGCAAAATCTTCAATTCCCAAAATCACTTTTCTGAAATCCGCGACATTTAATATGCAACAATTCATCCAAAGCTTAAAATCAATATTTTTAACAATTATTATTATTTTTATTCTACTTGAAAATTTATCTGAAAAAATAAATTTGAATTATGAAATACTTAAAGGTATTAAGTAATTCTAAAAAAAGATTTGGATTGTATATCATACCTCCCACTTTTCTTTTTCTTTTTGCAAAAATAAAACATCAACTGTTTTTAATCTTCCTTGCACCATTAAACTATAGGAATAAGACTATTTTTCCGTTATTTAATAATAATGAGCTATAAAACTGTTTTTCGATTTAAAGGGAGCATTCCCCTAAGGAAAAAAAGAATATTCAAAGAAATAACTAAATCAAGAATGCATTTTAGATATTCCTGTATGCATTGCTAAATTAATTTTATACGCAAATAAAGAAAATGGAAAACGGAAAATTTCCTCAGGGATATCTTAAAAAAATTTCAAAACACAGGTTTATGAATATTTTTTTGTATCTTTCATCTGCAAATTAAATCGTCTGAAAGGCAATGGAGCAGGAAATATCTAATATTCATTTATGTTATGACTTGCAAATATCATGAAAAAAATCGTTTGGTCTATTAAATAAATAATTTCTATGTTGTTTTGCTTTGTAAGATTTCTTTGAAATAAATAACATATTCCTGTTCGTATTAAATAAGCTTTGAAAACGTATTTGAGCTTGAAAACTTTTATTTATGAATGTTTATGTATAAACTGAATTTTTAATAAAAAAGAAGTATAAAAGTTAAATATAATTAACAATAAAAGTTTAAAAAAATTAAAAACAAGTTTTTTCAATGTTCTTGGACGTAATAAAGTTAATGTAATTGCAATAAAAAGGGATTATGTGGCACAGATAGCAAACATGTGAAAATGTTTAAACATCTTCATGATGAGTGTAAGAGGAAGTCTAGTATAACTATAACAGTGAAGATTATTGTTGCCAAATATTATGGAAATATTCTTTAAAATTTATTAAAATTGCATACAGACAAAAAACCCCGATCTTTTTATAAATAACTGGTCAGATATAAAATTTGTATAATAGAAAATATTATTTTTGAGTTTTATTGTGCTATAGAAATAGGATTTTGTATAATAGTAAAATGAAGATATTATAAACATTAATAATAACGTCCATTCTTCAAAATTATTATTATGTTTTTTAACGATAATTTTTAATAATTTTAACTACTGCATTGTATATAAACTTCAACTTAATAATAAGCTTCAAGATATAAGATATAAACTTCAGATAAATAGCATATAAACTTCAAAACACTTACAAAACATTATTGCATTATTTATAGATTATTGCTCAACGAGGTTGTCTTAATTTTGCACAACAAACTGTACCCATTAAATTTTTTTAGTATAATTACAATCACAAAGAACTTAAAATACCACACTTCCACTACTTTTTCTCTGTTTTTGATATTATTTGAATAATCGTTGTTGTGACAGCGAAAGGGGAAAAATAATTTGTCATCCTAAAGATCAGCAAATCCCAACCATTTTCATTGGAAATACTTCTCGTCGTTAAAATGAAAGAAGTAACTGTTTCCCATAAACTTTGTTAAGCATACCGAGTAATTTAATTATATTAATGTCCATTTTAAAGCAACACTAGATGTATTTTTGGATGGACCTCGTAATTTTGAACCTCGGTCAGATGACTAGGACAATATCTAAGCTGGTATTCCCCTCTCTAAACTTTCACATCACACCATATCAGTTTGAGTGGCATACCTTCCTATCTTTTATTTAGTATTAGTTTTATTAACTGTAACCTATTAAATGTTGTTACTTGTAACCAATACTTGTTGAAACGTGTTTTGAATTCAGTTTCGGTTTGTGTTCTAAAAAATAAACGCGATGGATGCAAGAAAACGCCTGCTTCATTCCTTTCGAACTTTCTGCTATATTTTAGAATCTTCATTTTTTCATTAGAAATATTCTCTGCTCAGTAAGCACTGTAATGGATGCACTGGTAGCGTGCTTAATAGAATATTATATTGAAATAATACAACAGGGAGGGCGTTTGGACCTGATAGGTTTAAAATGCACCAGGTTTGTTTAAATGACGGTTCTTTAGTCTTATTGGGTTACGAAACTGAAAACCTCCGATTTCGATGTTGAGATCTTACTACCATGCCAACGTTGCCCTATACAGATCAAGTAACCAAAAATATGCTTGATTAAACATCAATTTTAGCATCTTCCGATAGGAAAGCCTATTTTATAAAATTAAAACATAAATTTATTGCTAATTCTTTACTAATCGAGATATACTTAAAATATACAATTAAATAATGAACTTAAAATATACTTAAAACATCATAGAAAATAATTATATGGCATTTTTGTGTCTTCTGGGGGGACGCATTTTATAATATTAAGTAAATAAAATTATTGTTAATTCCTTATTCATAATTGTACTGTACTAAAATTAAAGAAAGCAAACGGTTGCATCATTTATTTCATAATTTGATATTATCTCAAAATATGAAATTAAATCATGTATAAACCATACCAGCTAAATTCGAACAATAAAGCACATATCTCGCAATCAAAACCATTTCATAGCGTAATATGTGTTTTTAAAAGATTTAATGACGCGTAGGATATAAAATTGCATTTTTTAAATAAAGAAACGTTTCTTTGAAAAACAAAGCAAACGCTTTTAATGGGATATAAAAAAATTAATGAGAAAAAAAATTGAAATTTATGATCCTTAATTCATTATTAAAGCATATAAATATGTCGGATTTGAATTGCTTAGAAAAGAAATTGCTGAAAGCAAAATTCACACAATAAACCACAATATATTATGTGACTACAATACGATAACATAGAATTAATGACGCGTTTAATATATAATTATAATATTTTTATTAAAATGCATATTCTATGAAAAACGTTGAGATTTTTAATGAAATATTAATGATTAATAGCATTAATAAATGCTTAACCAAAGAATGTGAACAAAGAATAAGGATCTTAATATTTCATTTCATAGTTAAATAGTATCATTCTTTTTAAAAGTGCTGCCAAAAAATACTTATATAACTTTTAACATTTACCACACGAGTGCAATAAATTATCCAAGCCATGTCCATAATTCTAAGATGCCATTTTAGTTTTGATACACAATTTTAGGAGAATTATACATCGTATATGAAATAAAAGTTGTACATAATAATATGCATTCTTTAAGCAGACGATATTTTTTGATAAACCAGGGAATACATTTGGGCAGACGATTTTTCCCACCTATCTTTCGCAAAACAGTAGGATGTCACGCTGGCAGCATTTATCATACTTCTTTTTAAAGTTTTAAGTATAAAACTGTTGAAAACATTCTCGATAATAATGTTTTTATTCTTAAATAGGCTTGTTTTCTTGGAGAAAAACAAACAAAAATAAAGAATAGGAAGAATAAGCTCTTGTCTCTTGTGCCAACGTGTCCACAATAAATTTCTGTTGTCCATTCTCCTTCGAACTGGAAATGTCAAAACAAGCCTCGCATTTCTTAAGTTTTTCCTTGATTTATATACAAAAAGTCCTTTCTAATGATGCCAAAAAACTTCAACATTACAATAAAAAATAGATTTATTGGAATAGTGTGTAGATCCATGTTAAGTTCTGCATCCCAAGGAGAAGTGAAAGGAAAAGAAGAAGAAGAAGAAACAGGAAAAGTGAGAAATAAAAAAAAGAACGCAGTCTCATCCTTTTTTTCAGAAAAAAAAAGAACGTATCTTTGGGTTTAAACCTCTTTATTACTCTAGTTACTAACAAGAAAGCATAAAAATCAAATGGTGAAAAAATTTCCACAGTAGATACTTTTTTTTAACTCGGTTTCTTTTCTTTACCATCTTTTACGAGTATGGACAGTTTTTTAATAAATAACTCTAAGAATAAATTGAAAGCTTGGAAAAATCGCGTTGGGGAAAAATATGGCTGCCATAAAGCAGATAGAAACAGTAAATGTTTACGAGCGTATTTATACGTGACGGTTGTAGTTAAGTAGCAGTGAACTCGCAGAAAAAATATATAAATAAATGAAAGCACAGCAGGCATTTGCCAGCAAACTTTGTCATTTAGAACTAAGCATTTGGGAATATAGACTTTAAATATGTATGCTCCCCTCTTAAATTTGGAGCTTCTCAAATGTTATTATGACAGTCTAGAATTGCGACTGTTATGCTTTTCTGAGAGTTAACAGCCGCTGCTTTTATGAGGTCGTCTTCGTTTGTTGAAAGTTGGCTTTATCAATACATTTCACAGTAAAATATTTGCAGTAAGTCTTTTTACTCGTCAGGAAGAACCTTTTCATGCTATTCAACACATACAACAGAAATTTGTTTAATGGCTTATAAACAGTCTGTACTTAGATATGGACTAAGCTGTTCTGATAGAAAAGGTAGCTCACGGTTGGCGTGTTGCCTTTCTGAAGTATTATTTAGCACTAAAATCTCAGACACAAACTTATACATATGGGAAATTCATGATTAATTTTGACCTTCAACAAATAGGAGATTTTAAAGACTTCAGATTTTTCTAAATCTGTCTCAGAATTGTAACTGGAAGTGATTTAGTATTATTAATATTCCTGCGGGAAACAATTATTCTGTCAATGCTTACAATTTAACCTTAACTAGGAAGATGCGGTAGAATGTATCTATTTTATTTTTCCCGTTCTATTTTTAGATCAATTGAATGCATTGATCCTGTATCTTCTTGTTTCGTGGCCTATTTCAACTGGTGACAGTGGATGCTTTTTATAATATTTCAACCATTTTTTTTCGACGTCTGTCAGACCACACTCCTTTTTAGTGCTCCATTATTAAAAGAGGCTTAACAAATGGTCCTCAAAATAATCTAATCTAAAATCTAATAAATATAATCTAATAATCATCTGATCTCTTTTTGAGCAGAACTTCAGATATTTTTAAATGAATGAGAAAATGATTTTAGTGATGAGGATATTTGTACAGAAAATTTTTTCAATGAAAGTTCGCCTTCTATTGATATATAAGATCAAATGTAATTAATTTTTCTAGCGGTAATTCATTTTGAAAAAGTTCTAAAATATATTAATATACTAAGAGAAATATTTACGAAATTTATAGGCTGATTTTTGTATTAGTAATTAACATGTATATTTGAAAAGCCCTTGAAAACCGTACTACGAATGTCCACAAGTTTCTATATAGAAAAGGTAGTAGTAAATTTTACCCATTGTCAATTTTTTAATGTAATTTTTAAATTTTCCATTATATTGTTTTCTCTATACATTTGCTTACCACGGAAATAAATCTGATTTAAAAAAATAAAAAGGAATATGCTTTTTCATGAATATTATTCATTGATACGTGTAATAAGAGAATGTTTTCAAAAGAAAACACTTTTTCACTGATAATATGTTTTGAAAACTTTTTAAAACATATTTATATATCCAAAAACATATCTACAGAGTATATTGGTTGATTTTCCTTCTAATACTTTCATCAGCAAATTTTATTTAAATATAAAGAATGCGGTCTCGTCGACTAAACTTCGCTAGTTAAGGATTAAATAAGAGTGACTCGATTTAAAGAAATTCTTTCGTCTGCCTTGAGAAGATTTTCTCCCATCTGCATAATCTGAAGAAAACAAAAGTCACAATATAATATACTGGCCTCGGTATTGTATCATTAGGAACAGTTAATCTTCCCACAAACAGCAAAGTAGTGAATTATTGTTTCTAACTAAGGAAGGTGTTTGCTGCTATGAAGTGAACGGGCAGTAATTCTGATGTATTCTGATGATGATTAGGTGTGTGCCCAAAGTGGCGTTACACCGGTGAAAAGCTTACAATTACAATTAAAAAAAATCTAATTTAAATAGCGATCAAAAGACTCGCTATTCAAGCATAACTTTTGCATCTTGTACACGTGCATAAAAGAAGCTAAAGGCTGAACCAAAATAAATAAATAAATAAATTAAAAATTAAAAAAAAGCAAAGAGAAAGAAAAAAACAGAGGGAAAGACAAAAAATAATAAGAAAAATAAAAAATGAAAAATAATAATAAATAAATAAATAAAAACTATATAAATAAATATAAAAATATAAATAAAGAATAGTCCATTATCCGGAACAAAAAGCTTCAGATACAGAGCTCTTCCTGCAATTTTACAAACAGAATATTCTCCACTTTTAGCAGGGCTTGAATTTCTTTCAAACTTTGACGAAAGGCAAAAAATAAAGTCCACTTAAAGTCTAAAACTGGTAAAAAACATTTACACTAAAAATGATTTGTCACAAGGTATAACCGAGAAAGAGTTCTTTTCCTTTTGCCAAAAAGAGAAAAAAAAAATGGAGTGCAAGGCGATTCAGATAGGCGATAATAGGATAAATTATTATTTCGTTTAGAAAATTTTGCTTTCGTTCTGAAACAGGAAATCCAAAATATTTTGGGCTTCAAAAGACAGTTTATTATTTGAACGGGCAGTAAGATTACTTTGTTGAGTACTGCACATAATGCAGAGAATACGACTGCTGTAACACAGCCAAAAAAGGATGATGCTTAAACGCATGTATCTTGATGAAAATATGTCGCAGTATGCAACGATATCAAGAAAAGGGGTGGGAGAGTGATTGCTTCGACTAAAAAAGGGAAAGATACCAAAATGAAGAAATAATTCTAAAATGGGGCCACGATATTTTTTAATTCTTTCAATCTGTTACAACCAGAACTTGCATAATGAAAACGTATTTAGAAGTGTCCTTAATATTCTGAAATCTATGATAATATTTGTGGTTTCCTTATTGCTTGTATGATTAATGTTATCTATTTCCTTCTCAGAAAATGAATCGGCACATCCAATTTTCTTTTCGATGCACTTACATTCAGTTTTTCACTACCAACACATTTCGATGTCTGAATCTCGATAGAAAACTGATTAGGGTGAGATTTTCTTTTACCTAACTGTTTTCATCTCGGCACCTTTACATATAACGTAATTTAGAATAACTAAAAATGTTTAACGACAAAATACAATAAGATTTTTAAAGCAAAATCAGCAAATGCGGTGTAAATGGATGAAAAAATATCTCGAATAGCACAGTAAACAAAAAAGCACGAGGTGAAAAAAAAAAACTTCTCACAGCTTTGTAGAAATTAAAGCAGTTTGTTAAGTTGTTTGAATCCTTTCAGAAATTTAAAAAAAACATGAAAAATATAAAAAAAAATAAATAAATAAAAGTGAAAATAGTCTTCTCTGTCAATTTAAAAAACCTTTGTCTCTTCAAAAATAAGACATGGCACCTTTGATTGCATTTTAAAATTTCAATTTCTGGCTTACAAAATTACAAAACTATACATATCAGATATTGTTGGATTCAGCGAATTATCTTCTATTTTTTCAAGACAAAAAGAGAAAAAAAATCGATTTTTTCTGCAGGTACAATTTGTCAATGTTCCCTTCATAGTTTTATACTGTGCGCAAAGGGACAAAAGAAACAGAAGTTCAGACAAACGAACATTCCTCATTGAATAAGTGCGTCAACTAAAAGATGAATATTTTTCAAATCAGCAAAAAAATTCTAAATATTTTCTTGGAAACAAAAAAAAAAGACAAGCTGAAAAGACAAGCTGGAGAATCCTTTGCATTTAAGTTACAATCTGGCAACATAAATCGTGGATATTTGGAAGAGTTACAATGAGGGCTTGGAAATCATTTTGAAGTCCCTAACTTCTAAGATGGTGAGGTTATCGAAACACTTTAAGTACAAAAGCTGTTCATCTAAATGAGGCGCTAATTTGGCTTACTGGATTTATTTTTCTGTTTTCAATACCAAGAAAGTTATAGTGGGATGAATATTTTAACCCCTCCACCTTTTTCATACTCTCTGAGCTATATGGACCATTTAATAACTCGTACAAAATGTATACATTTCTAACATCATATTCCAAGCAAAACAAAAAAAAATCTGGTTATCCTGTTCAGAGTATAGTATAGAGAAAACTTTATGCGCGTGAGCACACAAATGAGCATTTTAGCTTCCATTGTAGAGTGAAGAGTTGAATAAATGATCACTAATTTGCGTCATGAGAACTTTTTCAACAGATAGTTCTCCTATAAGAATTCTCTTAAAAGTGTGTGGTTTCCTGATGTTGTACACTTAGTCAGTATGCGAAATCATGCGTCAAAGTTGGCGATTAGGAACTACAAAAGACTATTTAAAAAATGTTTCATTATGACCCCATAAAAGAGGATCCGCTATTTGTGGGTAGAATGTAAAGCACCTTTATGCATTGTAATATTCCACTCATCTTTTCGCGACAAATAATTCTTATTAAATTCAATTTGTTTTCATCATCGTAAATCGTACCATACTTCCCACCCTTAGAATATAAATGCAAAAATAAAATAAGGTCAAAATAAAATATAATTTCTTGAATGCTATTGTTTAAATGACAATAAAACACAAGAAATGGGACGAATTCAAAAGAGAAATAAATGGCCCTCCAAATGTCCAGCTTGTAAAAGAGCATAGATTTGAAAACTTTTATGAAACCTAAACTATGACAAGATTAAGACAGGTATTGCTCCTAAAATCATCATGCATTTCACAAAGTCCTTAGGAATATTCTAGGTTAATACGCGAGAAATCTGTGTTCTTAACTGGATTTACGAGCGAATTAACTTGAAATTTTTAAAGAGGAACCAGCGAAGATAACAGGGAGAATAACTGAGCTTAAAAGCACCAGTAAACTTGAAAATTGTCCTGAAATATTAACATTGTAAACTTGCGGTATAAATGGAAGTTGTTATAAAAGTAAGACAAAGAAGTTGTTTAAGATGATGTAAAAGTAGAATTTCTTTTTAGAGTTCCCACAAGAAAAGAAAAATCATCATGGTGATTAAAAATATTTTATTTGGAGAATAAAAGAAAATTATGTTTTAGATCTTCCTAAGCAGGAAGTGTTAATTTTCCGATTTATGTTTGTTTTTTCTGGGTACAATAAATATTATCGCAACAAAAGTGGTCTTATTTTTTGCACTGTTCGGTGATTTTAAATTTGCCTTTTTTATTACATCTACTCATATATCCCTAACTAGCATTCCCCTCAAAGAGCGCTTTATTAATAACTAGCCGCCATTAGCGGTAATCTGATTTTTTTGTAATTTTACCATAGAATATTTTTCTAAAATTGTTATCCTGTTTTCTTTATTATAAAATGGAGGTTCTTCAAATTCTCTACTATAAAATGGAGCTTCTTTAAATTCTTTACTATAAAATGGAGGTTCCTTAAATTCTTTACTATAAAATGGAGGTTCTTTAAATTATTTACTATAAAATTTAGGTTCTTTAAAAGACACGAAAGTCAGAAACAATTTTAAATGTACGTTTTATTTTCTCACATGTTAGCACAAAAATGTAGAAGCACTTATGCACACTTTAAAAGGCCTATTTTGGAATATTGGAATAAATAAATATATTCTCATAAAATACATTAATTTTTTGTTATGTGATATGATTCTTTTTTTTTTAAATGTTTAAAAATAACTATATTTTTTAATTTTTTGCGTAAAAAAGATTGCAAAAACATTAATGAAACCAAGGTATACCAGTTAATTGGTAAACGTTTTTAAAAACTGCAAAAACGAGATTTTTTTGTATATTGGATAAAAAGAGATATAAAGCAAGTGTCTTCTAATTTTGTTTATCAAATATTCACTTAAATTTTGCAGATCGCTTAAGAAATGCATTATCTAACATTAAGTAAAACATAAGCTGTATTTTAAACCATTCTTTAAATATTTGGGTATGAAGGACAAATATCAAGAAATTTCTAATTTGTTTTTACATTTTGAATCATTAAAATGGCTATAAAACATATACAAATGAATCTAGCTCAGAAACATCAGAACATACTAAGGAATTGTTATATTAAAATTGCATGTAAAATATGCATTAGATTTTAATTTTTCAGATTTTTTCGCACTAAAATGTTTGTCAAAATAGTGTATAAAGATTTTAACTAACTTGTATCGTTGAATTTTTGTATCTAATAAATCCAATTTTGGTCTTTCACCTGGTAGCACCATCTATCAGCACATTTTGGAATTTTTTTTCCTTTGCCAAACAAAATTCAACTGTTTCAAGATTATTTCTTAAAATATCACATCATTTTGCACAATAGTTTTAAATTTATCAATTTTTGAAATCGTAATTTTAATTATAATTACCCTCTATTTAATTTATTGCGCTTTTGAATTATCACTTTTTCTTGCTTCTGAAAAAGAACAGACCAACAGCCAGCCAGCCCGTGGTCGGATGTGGTTCACAGTTTGACAGGTGTCTATGTTGTAGAATTTAAATCTATGTACTATGGATAGAAATAGACCGAGATAGATGTACTGATAGATACTAGAAGACCTAGATAGATATATACCGAGATAGAATATAGATGGAGATAGATGTAAAGAAGTCTTATCGTGTTAATTTATAATCGAATAGCCGGATAGAAAGACTCAGAGCAGAATTTACTCAAAATTTGACAGAAATCTGAAATTTTAGTGCAAATATCAGATACCGAATTTCAACTGTCTAACTTAAATATTTGTTGAGTTATCTTAGACTGGCAGCCACTCTTAAAAAATGGGTTTTTTGAACTCATCGGGGACAAGATTTCGAGTTCAGATGATTTCCATACTTTATTCATACTATGTGCATAAAAAAAGTATAAATTATTTTAAAAACTCCTCAAATTTTACAAAAAAATGTACATAGAAATCAAGAGAAAAATCTATAAAAGAAAGATATGGACCTAGAAAATTCGAAGATACCTAATACTGGTGACTTAAAAGAAGCAACACAGCCTAAAAAGAGGTGGAAACACTTCTTTAAGATGATGAGCGCTTTTACGAGCATTGCTTCCGAGAATGAACGAACTTAATTTGCTACAAACCTATAGCCTGAAATGCAGGTAGAAAATACCCTATTCTTTTACCTCGCTTGATCCACTGGCAATTTAAAAAAATTATCCGTGAAACAAGAAATATCTGCAAACAATAAGTCAGAAGTCATTCCAATCTTTCGTAACTCAGCAAACCCTATAGAATAATGTGGTTTCTCACATTTCTAATCTTTGATCAGCTGCTAATCCACTATTTTGGAACTCCTGGTCGCATTGCTTTTCTTCCCATCGAATGGACAATTGCAAAAGTGGAAAGAGAATATAGTTTGGAAATCTGCTGATGGAAAGATAGAAGATTCCTTGCCATAAATATGATCTTGAGCAGGTTGGCTTCAGTTTATGGCCAATAACTGTATGAAGCTGTTTTCCGTGAATGGGTATTGCATCCGTAATGCATACTATAAGATTAGATGTCTTTTGCTGTTCCGCGGAAACGTTTTTAGATAAATTTTGAGCTCAGTAGTTTTATCAAAACTAAGAATGTCAGTGAAAACAATTGCATTACTTGCAAGTGGTTGCAATTATAAACAGCTATGTGGAATAAAAATTTGAGTACAATAAAAAAAAGTCGATATTTTTATTTTTGTGCTTAATTTTTTTTCTATGTCGTTTCTCTAAGTCGACTGAATGATTCATGATGTATTATATTTCTTTCCAGGTTTTATATAACATGCTTGGAGTTATTATGCATTTGGTCATAGCATGTACGTTTTGTATGTGTCTGTATAAATCATATGAAATTACTTTTTGGAAATATTAAGATATATAAGATTTTGCATTAACGCATATTTTGAATACAAAAAGCACGACAGGTCAGGAGCATAAAAAATACGTCACACGGTAATGAAATGAATAACAAAATAGGTATTGCCTATTGGTCAGAAAGGATATAGCGTTATTTTTACAAATGCAGATAAAACTTACAAAATTGACAAACGTAAAAGACTAGGCATTTAAATTTTTTTCTGTTTAAACCTATTTTGCTGCAAATAACTAGTAAATGAATAAACGTGCTTATATAGTTCGCATGAGCATAATCGTTTCCTTTTTTATGTAAAAAAGAGTATTTTAGAAATATAGGTTGTTCATATATGCAGATATAATAGATATATAAGATATGCAGGTTTTTGGAATGGAATTTAAATGAAATAAAAGAGACATAACCGCTTTTCCAATTTTGATTTTGAGATATTTTCTGGGAATTTTAACTGTATTCTTCTTGTTATTAACAAATAACATCTACACAATCAGAATTATCTAATTATTGGAACAACTAAAGGGTGAGCGAAAATAAACGCTCCAATATTGAATGTTAAATCTTGAAACTGTACATAAATCGTTCAAATTTTGGAAATGAACAATAATAAGAGCCAAATCTTCTTCGAGCATGGGGAAATGTTTTGGTCCTATTTTTGCTGCTTTTGCTAAAATATAAAGAAATATTATTCCTGAGCGTATAGATCAAGCCATCTGGTCTATAGAACGCCACACACACACACTTATTAAATGTTGTGGGGATTAATGTTTTCCAGTTTAAAGTGTTACACACACAGACAGGCATATGCACATACACACGAACACCTTTTTATTGTTTGTGGACATTATTGACTTCAAGTTTAAAGTATTACACACACGTACGCACACACACATGTTTTAGTATGGTGTAGTTTTTACTGCATCTACTAAAATGTCAAGATATACCCTTCTGAGAATATTGATCAAGCCATCTGGCTTAGAGAGCTCCACACACGCTCACGTACGTAGGCACAAACATTTTTAGTATTAGTATAGATATAGCTCATGATTTAGGTAAATTTTAATCATAATGCCTGTCATTATACAAGAAGATCGTACAACTTCTTTCATTACGTCATCGTAGAAAGTTCAGTGATGGAGAAGTGAAAAGAAAATTTCAGAGAAAAGTGTCGATAATGTCATAATAGCAAGTTTTCCGTTACTCTTTATTTTTTCATACTTCTGTAAACAAATCAACATCAGTCAGAGAACGCCATCCATTTTTCTTTATCATTTGAATTAGTCGACGATTTTCGTCTTTAAACATATCAAATTATCTGAAAATCTCCTTTATGTATTAATAAACCAGATGAGTAGTTGGTATGTAGCTAATGGTAACAGCAAAGATCGAACTCGCAACCTTTGGGCTAATAGATAACATGACCACAAGACAAAAGTGACTACTCAGTTTTGAGATTATTATTTGGCTTATTAATGTTCACGCACAGGTATGTTACTGGTTACTCAAACCGTGTTACATTTTAGTCAGAGACAGCCACCCATTTGTTTCTTTATCATTTGATTAGTAGACGCGTTCCGTCTCAAATCATACTAAATTTATCTGCATATCAATTGTTTTAAGCATTGAGAAACCAGATGAGTAGTTAGTATGTGACTTATTCAAATCGTGCAACATTTCAAAAATATAATGTACAGCCGAGGCTATGCCCAGTGATCTAAAAATTGACTTCTACATTTGCCACTGAGTCAGCGAAACGGACGCACATGCGTGAAATCCCCTGTGCAACTTTACTGCAACCAAAACTGAAAACGGAACTTAATTTCTAGATACCAGTCGTTCAAATAGAAGTAGATAAATTATAACAAACTGAAATGATAGGATATGAAGGTCAAAAACAATTTATTATTATAAGGCAATGCATAGACAAATTAATCATGTGCGAGAACCAATTGGCTTCGTTTGGTCCAAAGAAAATCGCCAACACAATTCATTATTCTTCGAGCTGATACTGCAAAAGCAGAGTTTTATCGCGATGCTATGCTGAAATGGCATCTATGCATTTAATAAATGAGGTAGCTAATGGTCTGCATTATGGAAGATTTCCCAACATGCCTTTTTAGGAGCTCAGATTCCATGAAAATAGATTATTTACGATTCAAAAGAATGCTGCTAAACTTTTATGAGCTTTTTGACTTTATTGTTATGTGACACACATTTTATTATTCTATTTTCGTATTTATCACATCTATATTGGTTAATCGTTTTTATTTTTTTCTTTATCATGATAAGCACATATAATGACTCTGCCATCTATAAAAAAATGCTTATCATTTTTATCTCATGTATATACTCTTTTTGTCGTTGAGAATGTGTGCAAAGAGAAACTATTGTAATTGCCAAAGGTTTAGAATTTGAGATTTCGATAAATTTATGTTTTAAACCTCCTTAATTCCAGATAGACCTTGTCGAAAAATGTCTGTCTGCTACAATGATAACTTAAAAACTCTAAACGCTAAGTGGTTGAAATTCAGTATACAGTCTTTACACCAAATTTGTAGATTTCTGTCAAGTTTTGATTAAAATCTATTCAGAGGAAGTTCGTATGTCCAATTGTTAGAATATAAATTAATATAATTGCAAAACGAAGAGAGCCAGATATATAAAATTCGGCATACATATATAACATTTATAGAGTAGACACCTGTCAAATTGGGAATCAAATCCAACTACAGGTTGACTATCTGTTGGTCTGTACTTTCAGAAGCATGTAAAAAAAACTTAATGATTTAAATATATCAAGTATGATATAGAATTTTCGACTACAAGTGCAGTTTTCTGTCAAATAGTTTTAATCAGTACAGACAAAGCTCTCTTAATTTGTTTTTTAGATTTTAGTAAAGAATGCCATAGATTAATGTCCAAAACTTTCTCTAAGGATGCCATGATAGATTCCATACAAATTTTAAATTCATGCCAAATTTTAATTTTTCGTAACTATTGTAGGCCATTGGCATTCTCAGGATAATATAAGATAAAGCTTTAGGGAGACCATTCCCGCTTTTTATAGTAAAAAAAATTGTGCCATTAGGATTCTTATTTATTTAAAATCATAAACCTCAAAGAGTTAATACCGAATTTATAGGTAATTGATGAATTTAAAGGAAATCCATTCACAACAATTTGTTGTCAAACTATTCAAGCCTATGATTAGTAAACAAAAAAAATATGTATAGATTAAATTTGGAATACAATTTTTGCATCTAAAAAGGTGAATTCTTATAAAATTTTGAATTTAATCCTTTAAGTTGGTTAAATGTATATCTGTGCATTCACAAGTAAGTAAAGGCGATAATTTTAATTTCAAATGAATGAAATTTGTTTTCAGACTATATCATTAAAATTATAATTTTCTGTATTTTTTATGGGAGCATCCAAAGTACTTAGGCATATTTCTTCAAAATCCTCAGAGATATTCCCTAGCTGAAAAATATATATATTATATCAGATAATTTACACAAAGTTGGTTCATTGTTTCTAAAAAAAAGAATGCTTCCTTTTTCGCTAATATAATGAAGTTTATGTGAAAGAATTTTTTCTTTTTGAATATTTATTAGAAGAAAATTTTGCTTTTAAAGCAAAACATCTAAATTAAGAATACTAAAATACTTTATGGGTCATAGAAAAAAAATTCCAAAGACTAAATAAAATCCTCGCATTCATTTCATCTTTGCAGTTCAATTACTTTTTTTCAAGTGCTGCTTCTAAAATTTCGAATGTAAGCAACTTCATTTTATTTGAAAGAAAATTCGAAAAAGAATCGATGTTTTTTTCTTTCTTTTGATTAAAATGAGGTGAGCAAGCGGAAAAATGTCATAGCTAATCTTAAAAGGCTTTTCCTCAAGTATTCGAATTTTGCTTAAGTGCATTGACAGAAAAAATAAATAAAAGGAAAGTTTGTAGAACACACTGCATTTGTCCCTTTTTTCATCAAAGATGACGTAAAAAAATCGCTAAGTCATTCTTGGACTGTGTGTGATTCATCTCTTTAAAACTGTGTTCATAGTTTCTTCTTATTTTAAAGCATAAAATGAAAATAAAGTCTGATTGAGGCGAAAAATAAGAATGAATTTAGAATGAAAGTAGAAAAGACTTTGACGTAACAAACTTCATAAATGTTTTTAGGAAAATTTCTTCAGATCTTCATCGATCATGTACAAAATGGCCCAAACTACCTTTTG
>JAPMOQ010055911.1:635205-652065 GCA_026543055.1 Argiope trifasciata
ATATATATATATATATATATATATATATAAGCATTAAATAATTACAACCAATTTCCAGAATTCATCAAAAATTAATTTTTTTTCCGAAACCGAAATATTTTGGAAACGAAACAAATTAAGTCGGAATCGAAATTAAAAGTTAATTCATAATTAAACAACAAAAAGTAAATAAAAATCAAAGGAAATAAAACCTTTTTATGAAACAAACAACCTAAATCAAAATAATTACAGAAACGGAAGGAAACTAAGTAAGGAAACGAAACTAAAAATTACTTCGGATTCGAACACGATTAAAATTTAACCCTCTAAGCGGCGGAGACGTCTTTTTCTGGAAGGCACAAACCCTCCGAAACGGGCGTAACCGTGTTTTTTCGCTCTGTTCAGTTGTTTCCGAGACGGGCGCAAACGGTTTTTTCCTACTTTCAATTGAAGCGTCGAAAAGGGCGAAGACGTGTTTTTTCTTCTGTGCCGTTCCCCACCGTTAATGACCTTCTTGTCAGTGATAGATTACTTTACGATAACCCCCTAAAGAGAACCGAGTAGAAGCACTTAGCGCTCATAAAAGAATTCCTTATCGTTAAATGATTTAAGTAGGAAGTATATTTCATGTGGTTTTTAGAAACTTATGAGAAAAAAAATCTTCTCACTAAATTTTACTTACCAAAATAATAACTTACGAACACATTTCTTAGTAAAGCAAAATATTTTTAAATAGATATTTACGTAAAATGTTGCTATTAAACAATTTTAAAATACGTCTAACACCTTCAAAATAATGACAAAAATAAAAATAATTTAAATAATTTATTTTATATATTTATTTAACTACTTTGCCTCAAAATTCATGACATGAATGCGTTGACAAATTTTCAGTTAAGAAATAAAGACTGTCTGTTAAAATTTGATTTTTAATGTAAAAATGTTTCAATTTTTTTTTTCATTTATTTAAAAATACGGCATAAAGACTTGCAAGGAATTTCATGTTTTAATTTAATTATTTGTGTTTAAATTAATTTATTTTTTATGTTTTATTTTATTTAATTCGCAGTAATGTAAATTTATATTATAGGTTCCGAATCAAAAGTTGTAATATATTTATAATAGCCATATTGTAAAATTCTTTTTTTTGTAAATCGCGAGAAACGATAATCACAAAAAAATTAATTAGAAAACAGCTAGAAAACAAAATCAACAAAAAATTAATATAAACAGCTGGTCCTGGATTTATAAAATTTGGTACATAATTACTTCCTGGCCAATAGATAATCACTAATTAGAATCTTTTTTAAATTTCTTATTTCTTATTTATTAAATCTTAATTTAAATTTAATCAAGCAGAAAAGCTTATTGGCAATTGTTGTGTCACATTAAAATTCAAAAGATTAACTTTTCCTTAGACAAAATTTTCGTTTTCGGGACAATTTTTATTCAGGTTTTAAAAACAATTCAGAATTTTAGAAGTAATTTGTAAAAATTCTTTTTTATAGAAATGAAATTGAAATCAATTTTGTTATTTTACCGTAACTTTCCGGCGTTACTTTCTTCACGTTGAGAAAAAATATCTGCTTTGTTTAAACAGTAACTTCAGTTAAAATTTTTAAGAACTTTTTAATGGCTTATTTGAATAACACGATGTAAGAATCTTTCACATGATATGCCGTAGTTGATGAAATCAAGAATAACGACATCATTAAGACTTTGATGATGAATGAATGAATATTTTAATGAGCACTTTAAAATATTTAGGAAACTATTTTTTAAATGTGACATATGAGATACTTTATATACATTGCAACTAATCCCAATTTGAAATAATAATTTTCTAAAACTATTTAAAAAGATTTCTACAATTTCAAATGATATCATACTAATAGTTTCAAAATATTTGCAAAGATTAAATTTTGAAAAGAAAAAAAATCTTGCGTTTTAATGACTCATTCTGGAGTGTCATGAAGAAATAGGAATCGTCAGCGCAATGAATATAATCAAATAAACATTAGCTTGAAAATAGAAATAAAATGCTCAATGCAAATTAAGTTTTCCCTACTTTATTGAATTTAATTTCGGATTTATACCTGATTCTGTTAGTGATTAATGTATATATTCTATACATTAATCACTATATTATTTCTGCATTCATTACGTTATTAATAAATCATTCAAATAAGTTGTAGATTTTTGAACAATATATAAATTAAACAATTCATTTAATTAGTATTTAAATATGAAGAACTTATTCTCAAAAGTACTTTTGTTTTTTCAAGATCTGATTCTTTGAATTAGAAAAACATTAAAAAATTTGTATGAAGAATCAATCCAAAAATTTTAGTTGAATATTAGTAAAATTAATTTTGAAAGTTGCTTAGTTGCTACAAACATGCTGTTGTTATCATTCCCAATAGCCTTAATTACGGTTTATATTCTGTTTTGCCTTGATTTCATTTAGGAATATGACAAGTACGAAATTATTTATTTTGGAACATTCGATTTATGCACTTGCACATTCTGTCATTCAGAACTTAAAAAAAAAAATGTGCCAATCTGTTAACTCTGCTATTTTCAAAAGATAGATTCTAAGAAATTGTGTTGAAGCACTGAAAAGTGTTTTCTTGCCAAAAGTGATATTTGATTTTAAAATATATATATATTAAAACTGACAAATAACTTTTTATCCAAAGCAGGCAAAAATATATTAAGATAGAATTTAAAAAAAAAACTAAATTAAAAAAAAATCACAATTAATTATTTTACAAAGGTTTTTGATTTCGTACAAATATTTAGATAACTAAGGCTATAAGACCTTTACATATAAAATAACGAAAACTTCTGTGAGTGAATTGCAATTAATATCGCTTCACATCTCACTAAAAACTGACTTCATCAGTTGGAAATTTTCAAAAAAAAAAAAAAAAAATAGTGAAAAATTTCGTTTTTTTTCTTTCTTTTAGTTTCCTTTGTAAATTGTCTTATAATTTTTAGTTAGAAACAGCAATACCCTATTATTATTAAATGCAAGAACACCTTAAGTGATATTTTCAAACATTTATTTTAATTCCAAAAACTTTAAAATGCAGCTGTGAAAAGTTTGTCAAAGAATTATCGAAGCATATGCTCGTCTATTGCTCTCTACGACATTAATTGGTGTGATGTTATAACTAAGGATGTAAATTTTTCACCTCTCAGTGTAAAAGATATCTTAAATTACGTCTCTAAAAATAAGGTGTAGGAAACACAAATTTTGAAAATTATATGAGTTCGGAAAAAGAATATTTATTTGCATTAAATATTACTTATAGTATATGCAGGAAACGTGTAAATGTGTAGCATGATTTTAGCACATTTATATATCTAAATGCTTTTCTTCTTATATATATATATATATATTAATAAAAAGACAAATAATAGCTTAGTGTCTTTTGTAAAAATGTTGGAATAAATACTGATATGAGATAGTCAATATAATTATGTAAAAAAATTAATTTACAAATTTAAGACCTCAATGCAAAATATTTTTTCCCTTTCAAAGATGTGAATTCATATCGCCTTTTAATTTGAAACTACATATTGCTAATACGAAAAAAAGTTGCTGTGTGAAGAAGGGAGGGGAGGAAAGTGGTCATTAGTAAGATAAGATAGCCAGATAGATTACAAACCAGTCACCCCACTGGGTTAATGGGAACCCCGTGGCTGGGAAGAAGGGGAAGAGAAAAATGCTCGTTTCTTTTTCGGACACTGCCTCGTGTGAAGCTGATATTTTTTTGAAGCAACCTATTGACGGATAGAGATAAATTTTTGAGAAACCATACTCAGAAGGATTGGGCGCTCGGAGGGTTAAAAAATCTATCGTTGCATTTTGGGCCCGCTAATGCAGCTATTACTATAATACAGATGAAACTAAATAAATAAACAATATAAGAGAGGTAAAAAGGAATACAATAGAATCCAAATTACAATACCATAAAAATTACATTACCATTAATTACATACCCATAGAAAAAGAATCCGGCCTGAAGACTTTTTCAAGAGTCATCCTCAGTCAAGGATTTAAAATAAGTGATTTTTTTTTCTGTGAGGAATCAGACAATGTCCAAAATTTTAGACAACTCGTGACCCGAAAATCATCAGAAAATTAAGGCCCAAGAGATACACCAATTTAACAGCAAAGACACAAAACAAAGAAACATTAAAATCACAAATGAAGCAAAATATTTAAAATGAAACAAAATAAGAATATTCAACCAATAATTAAAAAATACTCAACCCAATAATTAGTAAAAAGTAAGGACATACCAGCAACATCCGAAGAAATTTTAACTATAGTATCCTATATGCTATTCGATTTGAATACTGTCATTCAGAGGGGGGAAAATGGAGGTTATCTATTGAATTAGTGACAGAAAGTTTATTTTTCTTTTAAGTTAAAGAATTAATATTTCATCATTTCTTTTTTTATTAAAATATTAAATTGCAATAGTTTTGGGAAAAATCATTCTTGTTGAAATTTTCAATGAAATTATTTGTTTATTTTATAAATGAAAGTTGTTATTGCGAATTGATTTAATTTTACTAAATTGAGGGAAAAATAAATTTTTGAAAATTTTAGAGTTAAATTTAGAGAGATAATTACAGAGATTACCGTATTTTTCGCCGTATAAGACGCACTTTTTCTCCCCAAAATCGGGTGGAAAAAAGTGCCTGCGTCTTATACAGCAAATACAAAAGGCCACCATGGCCCTCCGCTGCCCCTCCACCTCTGCATACATACCTTACCGCAGGAATACTCGGCCACTCCGTTCCCTTCCACCTCTTGGAGCCGTCTGAGACCAGGAAGCCCCGCTCTGCCTCGCACTGTATTTGGACGGTCTCTACCTCGCTCAGCCAATCGCAGTGCGGGAGCAATCGGGAGCAAGCGGAGGCGCGGATAGCTGTGATATATGTAGTATGGTATATCTGAATGAAATATATCATATTTCATACCACCCCATCAAGATGTCGAAGAAGAGACTGGCATATAAAGTTGCTTTCAAGCTGGAAGTAATAAAATTTGCTAAGGAGCATGGAAACAGAGCAGCGGAGAGACACTTAGGGGCAACTCCAACTGAGAAAATGATAAGATAGTGGAGGAAACAGGAGGATCAGCTCCAATAGTTGGATAAAAGCAAGCACACCTTGCGTGGACCAACTGCAAAGTGGCCAGAGTTAGAGGTAAAAGTAAAGGAGTGGATCACACGTCACCGGCAAAATGGACTTTCTGTCTCAACAAAAATGATAATCTATGAGGCCAAACGCATTGCTGTGGAGAAAGGCATTCAGGATTTCACCGGATCACCATCGTGGTGCTATAGATTTATGAAGAGATCTGGCCTTTCTATGCGCATCAAAACCAGAATTGCACAAAAAATGCCAAAGGAATACGAATCAAAGATTATGTCTTTTCATAAGTTTGTTATTGATGCGAGGAAGAAGAACAACTTTGAAATGAGCCAGACTGGGAACATGGATGAAGTCCCGCTAACGTTTGATGTGTCATCTAACAGAACCATAGATAACAAAGAAACCAAAAGCATAACCGTAAAAACCTCAGGGCATGAGAAAATCCACAACTCGGTTGTGCTGTCCTGCTGTGCAGATGGTACCAAACTGCCGCCAATGTTGATCTTTAAAAGGAAAACATTCCCAAAAGAAACAATTCCACGGGGAGTCATCGTGCACGTTCATGATAAAGGGTGGATGGACGAAAAGGGCATGAGGCCGTGGATTGACAAAGTGTGGTCCAAACGTCCTGGCGGGCTTCTGAAGAAATCTTCCTTGTTGGTGCTTGATCAGTTCAGAGCGCATATTACAGAAACTACTAAAAAGAACTTTAAGGAAGTTAAGACCCAAATAGCTGTGATACATGGTGGTCTTAACAGCCAGCTGCAACCTCTGGACGTTTCTATTAACAAACCGTTCAAAGTTCTGATGCGAGAGGAGTGGAACACCTGGATGGCAGCTGGGAACCATGATCTAACTCCTACTGGAGGGATGAAGAGGCCCACTATCACACAAATGTGTGAATGGGTTAAAAGGTCATGGGACTCCGTAAAAAAGACATTGTTGTAAAATCATTCAAGAAGTGTGGCATTAGTAATGCCTTGGATGGAATAGAAGACGACGTCTTATTTGACACCAGTGAGGAAGAAAGTGATGACAATGACTGCGTGGATCTGTCCTTCCTCATTTCTGATAGCAGCGAAGAAGAGGAATTCTTGGGGTTAGAATAAAAGCATGACAGCCTTATTTTTGTTACTTTCACTGATTGCTGACTGTTTATGAGAGTAAAGATAGCTCTTAGTATGTTACATGGTTGACATAAAATTTTTCTTAAACTGCTGTTAACTTTATACAGTTGATATAAAATATTTTACTACAGAATTTGGTTCATAATCTTTTTTTTCTAGATTTGCCTCCTTTAAAATTGGGTGCGTCTTATATGCCGGTGCGTCTTATACGGCGAAAAATACGGTAATTATTTTACAGCTGAATTCCTCTCTTTTATCTTAATTACCAACTATTGTTTTAAATAATACCAGAATAAAATATTAAAATTAAATAATTACCAGAAAAATCATTAGGTATCAAACAACTTTTGATTTTCTCAAAAATTGAACTCGCATACGTCACATCCAAGTTAAAAATACTGAAATCCTTGCATTTTAGAAATTCTTGCAGTGAGCTACACCCCTTTGACTTCAATTTTCATTACAAATCTCTAAAACTCTATTTAATGTTTTGAAATAAATTAAATTGAACTAATAAATTCATATTTGAAAAAAAAAGTTGTATTAACGTCGAATGTGATCCATTAAAAAATTGAATTCGAGTGGATGAAAAAAACGTATTTTATGAACAATTTAAAATTTGAACAAGATTTATAAAACATATATATAGTGAGAGTGTGAACAAATAGTAATTGAATATAAATGCAATCCGAATAAAGTGATAAAAATTCAAATTAAAACACGGAGAACAGCATAAAACTACGGCAAAATTTTCAGGCAGAGTTTATTTACAAAAAGGAAAAATGCATTTAATTTAATTTAATTCGACGTAATCTATAATTAACGCATAAAAATTTAATTCACTAGGAAGCTGTAAATTCTGTAAAACGTGAATAAGTTCAGAAATCAAATTGCTTTTTCTTTTTGAAAACAACTCCAAATTGAAAAAAATTTTACTATAATGAAGGAAGATATTCACGAAGAATACTCAAATACACTGAATTTCCCTAGTCAAGAAAGGGAAAGAACTAATAAATAGGAAATCACTTATTCATTCAACAGAAAGCTGTACCAACCTCAGAATCGCTGCAGAAGTAGTTATAGTACTTTTACACCCCCGAGTAATGAAGCTTTGAAAAATTGATGATGCAAGCATTTGAGTTTATCGAATTGCTTGCCTTGCTGAAAATGAAATGGATACATCGTATCGAGTCTGTAGTTAGTGTTATGTAGTTGGGTATTATAAAGAGCAACTCTGAATCTAGAAGGCTTACTGGGTTTATGGGAATGAAACTATAACTAAATTTGATTTAATCTGTAAGAATTAAAACTTTTAATCCCAAATTTATTTCAAAAACATTTCAGAGATATTGCATAAGGTTAAGCTTGAAAGATATCATGAATTTTGATTATGTATTGTTTGATAATGCTTTAGCTAATATTTTTAACCATTAATACAGTTTGCAACACAGTCAACAGCATGTTCTGGTGTATATTTTTAATTTTTGCTTTTTAAAGGATTTGGAAATCTCTTAAAGTTGTGCTGAAGGCGTCTCTAAACGTACATACAGGGATTGTCAAAAGTAATGAACAATCTTCTGTGAAAACAGAGATTTACATATGTGACAGCAGAGTACCAAATTAAATACTTAGTTACCAGTTTTTTGCACTAAATTTTAGCTTATGGACGCAAGGATGTGTGCATTATTTTCAGCTAAATTTCGTTTTGGACTAAATTAAAACGTAGACATCAGCGTTCCAACGAAGGAAGACAATGGGAAGCAAGTCTGGTTGGTGCATCGGTAAGCACAGAAGCACAGCTGTTGACGATATCAAAAGGAATCGTGTTGAAGATCATACTAGCATACCAAGATCATGGCAAAACAACTTATACGAGAAAAATGTGAAAGGAAAACCAAACTCACTACGAGAGACAGGTGGATATAAAAGGTGATTGTAACCACCAGAAAGAAGACTACGATAACAAAAGTGACTCGGAGCTAAATGAACGGCAACAGAAACCAGTGTCAGCCCATAAATTTGAAAAAAAAAATGAATAAATAAAACAGTTGGTGCTGAGCAGCCATTACAAAAACCCTTGTGTCAGTTGTAATTAGGAAATGGCAAACAAACATAAAACCTGAACGGCAGATCAATGTAAAACATGTCTGTTATCACCGTGTTAAAGGTCATGTCAACTTTACCGAATATGGGGAAACAATTTCTGCTAGTACAAACTGTGGAAGAAACACCAATCTCACCTCGAGAGACAGGTGGATATTAAGAAGGATTGTGACCACCAGAAGGAAGATTACAGCAGCAAAAACGACCCTGAACTGAAAGAACGTTAACAGAAACCAATAACGACCAATCAGTTTGAAAGGAATTAAATTAACAAAATATTTGGGGCAGACCTGCGATTGCAAATGTCCTTGTGAAAATGTAAGCCAGAAACGCCTAATACATTGGTGCAAAGACTATAAAACTTGGATCTCATATCAATGAAACATATATCCAATTTCTCCTCATTCTCCATAACGGGACGATTGCCTTTGTAGCGAACTCCCGCAGAAACCTATAACCCAGACTTCCCCCTTTCATACAGTGAGACTTGGGATTGGTTCCTTAATGGTTTAGGTCATCATCTTGTAGTTTGGAGAAGGTCCTTCAACAATCTCATATGGACAGACCACTAGTAAAGAATGTGTAGATTTTTTGGCAAACAACGGCTTTCTACGGCACAGAAATTGCTTCCTTCTGGAGATGACTTCTGCCATGCTGATAATTTCCCTATTCATGGTAGTGGATCCATTCAGTCATGGTTGCAGGAACACGAGGACTCAGTAACAGATCTTCCGCGATCTGCCCCCTCATCAGTCTTGAACATCGTAGAACGCTTGTGGTGCATTTTGAAAGACGGAGAGAGATCCCCTACCCTCCTCCTGCGTCTCTGCGGAAGTCAGAGCAGTTTCTTCATTTCATGGCACAGCAACCCACTTAGAATCCTACATAATTTGTGTATGTCAATATTAAAAGGATACAAGCGTTTTTAACAGCCAAAGATGTCCCCAAATCTTATTAGATGCAAAACACTTCTATTTGCATGGACGTTAAATTATTATGGGTAACCCATGTAAATGTTTTAACTTGCAGATATAACCAACCAAAAAATTCAATAAAACTGTCGTTTTCTATTAGTTGGTATTACTGTACAACTAGTTCCCTTTTTCAGTTGATATTTTGATTGTTTATTCTACTTAAGCATAGAATTTAATTTGCCCATTTGTGCAATCACTCATAAGAATGAAAATTGTTTTACTTATTGAATTACCTACAAACATTAGTTACAAGATAGAAATTCTATATCTGTGCTAGAAATAACATTCTTTAAAGAATGAATATTTTTTTTGCCAATTAATCTTTTTAAATTATAGACAGTCTCCTCATTACCACAGAACTAAATCGTATAAACAAGGATTATTGTAGCTGATTCTCATTCTCATTAACTATCTAAATTTTGGCATAAGTGGACAACAGACAACAAAAGTTCCACGAATACTCAAACTGTTGGTAAAAGACTGGAATTCCTTTCTGGAATTTATTTTAATGTTTTTAAATTCTCTGGATATAGCAATATTGAGTTAAAATCGTCATCCCTCTAATTTCTTTTAGTTTGACACATTCTCTTATATAATGCTGGACTGAGCATATTTCCTCAGTTCAGCATCGTGTTGTCTTGCATTCTTCTGAATCTGCAGAAGTATTCAGAAAATTTTCCATGCCATGATATGGATTCCCTATGCTACGTAATGCTTACTGACTCTCTCATGGCATGTTCGAAAACCAGAAACAAATTTTAAGGAAGAATGGTACAGAACAGTTGCATCGAACACCCTTTCACACAGCAAGAACTAAGTCACATAAGTCAATCATTCAAAGTCAATCATTAAGTCAATCATCAGTCTAAATTAAGTCACTTTGAAGATCGTACAATAGCTAAGACCTAAATGACGCTTGTCAAAATGTGCCAAAATTCCCTCAAAAGCGCAATACCCTATAGAACCACGTTCTCTTGAATCAAATCCAAAGGGACCAGACGGTCACTACAGATTTCTGATTCTTCAATGACTGTTTATATATTCATGCATGTCATATAGAGGTTTAGAATGTAAGCTATTAATTTTTTTCAATCAGTAATCTCATTTCCCTGTAAGTTCAACCCTTTGTCAAAATTTGTTTTCAAGTATTCTTGTTCCCTCCATTTGTTTATTACTTCGCCAAAACATTAGATACAGTCGTGTAGGATTCGACATCAATGGGATTTTCTCTGGAGATGCCTGAATGGTTTGTCGTCCCTTTCTTTAATCCTCTTTTTCCACCTCCTTCCGTCTTGTTCTCACCCGTCTGGTCTGATAACTCAAGTGTTATAGGCACAGGGGGACATATTCCCATTATTTGCCCTATTTCATGTATGGAGGAAAATCGAGAAATATAATTAGTTCCCACCTCCGCTACTTCTGTGACTAGAGTGTGATGTTATGCTTGCGTCTGTTCAGATTTTCGGTGCAACTTTGATTTGATGCCTTTTTTAATTAGATCGCATAAGCTGAATTAATTTTATTTAATTATTTACGATATTAATATATATCTTAGCTATGTATATATTGTTGTTTCCCATCTATTGTTTCATTACAATTTTCCATTGAATAATATTTAAAATAGTTTCTTTTTATTTAAGTAAAGAAGCACTTTACTTTTACTGTCGCAAATTTACAAAATATTACCTTGATTTAAATCAAAATCGCGTCTATGAATCTCTATGCCACTTCTCCTAAATGCCTTGGAGTAAGCTTGGAAATTACCTTGGTCGATTTTAACCAATTCTACATACGGATTCCTTGTAACGAGGGGAAAATGCCTTCTTTAAAAAATACAAATATTAATTAATTAATTGGCATAGTCGAAAAATAATATTAATAAACGGATATCTATTTAGAGATAGGTAGATACCATGTAACAAAGCACAATGTGAAATTTGTTCGGAAATGGCGATATAAAATCAGTACCAGCAATTCAAATCAAAACTAGTTCGGATTTCGTTTATAATGAGATGACCTTTCGTCACAGAGTGGGTGACGGTGCAAACCAATGGCATTGCTCAATTTTTCTCCATATATGAAATGGGGTAAGAAATGAGAATATGCTACCGGAGGGGGAGACAGGATAGCGTTACGTTATTTTATAATCCGCATTATCATTAGGTGAAATATTCTTCTTTATTTTTTTGGTTCCTTATCAACTCCCATGTTATGCATCATTTTTACGACATTATCCATCTACATTGCCACTATGTAGTCTACTCACGTCACATATCCTTTTTTCACATTTGGAAGTATTTTGGGACAGCAGGCAAAGTCAATATTAGAGAACATTTCTGCATATTTATCAGATATGTGAATCCTGCTTTTAATGTAAAACATAAATAAATAAAATAACCCTAAGATTGTAAATTACTTTAAGGGTTCAAAAAGTCTTTCAAAGAATATTCCTCCATTTATTTCATCTTTCCATTTCAATTATCTTTTTTTCAAAGTGTAGTTCAGAAAGTTTGGAATGTAAGCGACATCCTCTTATCCAGAGGCAAGGTAAAAAAGAATAAAAGTTCATATTTTTTTCATCGATTAAAATGGAAAGTGAGGCGAAAAATGTCATAGCTCATTTTAAAAGCTTTATCATCAAGTATCCAAGTTTTCCTTAAGTGTATTGATCCAAAAAAATAAAATGGAAGTTTGTAGAGCACTTTGTACTTTCCCATTTCTTTGAAGATGAAGCAAAAAAAAAATTTGAAGTCACTCTTTGGTAATATGCTACTCGCCTACATAAAACTATGATATGGAGCTCTTATTTTCAAAGAAATTCTGAATGAAAATATAATTTGGAAAAAAAATCGAATGAATTTAAGCCATAGTTTGATTGTTTTGAACCCTAAAAAGACTTTCACGTTATAGCTTACATTTTTTTTTTTGCCTATTTTGACGTGCGCAAAAATAAAGCTAAAAAATAATGAAATAAAAATAAAACTGTGAATAGTAGCTTTTAATTTTTTGTCTTTAGATTTATTATTCTAATTAATGGTTGGAAACATAAGTGATTTTTTTAAGGAATTTGATTCATCTTTTTAAACAGTATCTGATCTCTCAAATTCTTGGGGCAACGGTGGCCTGGTGGTAAGGTCTCGGCTTCGGGACCGGAGGGTTCCAGGTTCGAGACTCGATTCTACCGAAGAACCTTCGTGCGAGGGGGTCTCTTGCACGTTAAATCTGTCAGGCCAAACGTCCTCCCGCTGGTGTGGTGTGGTGTGGAGAGGGGGGTGCCAGTTTAGGTGTCGTCCTCGTCATCTGACCATGGTTCAAAATTACGAGGTCCGTCCCAAAATAGCCCTCGTGTTGCTTTAAAACGGGACGTTAATATAACTAAAACTAAACTAAACTCAAATTCTAATATCTATGGATATATCTTAAAGAGTATTATCTTTCTTGTATTTACTAGCAAACTTTTACTTTTGCTTATAAGCAAATATTTTTTATTCTTAGCTTCACTATATGGTAAAAATAATTGACAAACTTAACTTTTATCGCATACAGTCCATCTGACAGAGATGTACAATTTTGATAACCACAAAAGAGTATCCCTCGCCCTGCTTTAGCATCGGTTTTTACCTTCATGCCCATCATCGTCACGACAGTATTCTAGTTGAATTTCAATGGCCTTCATATTACTTGACACTGCCACTTCCATTATCGCATATTAGGGGTACGTTCCGCCGTTAGTGTGTGGTAACTAACATCTTAACATTACTTCAATCATTAGGCAAGCAAAAACTATATATAACGTTAGAGACCTCTCATATACCCATATTTGGAGATTTAAGTGCTGAGTTTGCTTACATATAGACGGGCAGCCAACTTGGAAGAATCTTCAAACTGCATGTTCTCAATGATAATTAAGAAGTGCAATATTTTCAGAGCCTAACTATGAGTTAAGGCAGGGATGGGCAAACTTTTTCGATCGCGGGCTAAAAATCGAAAAAATAAAGTTTGGCGGGCCAAGATGAATTTTTCTAAAATTTTAAAAACAATATACAAGTATTACAATTTAATATATTAATGAGATGAATGAAATTGCGATTTCATTTTTAAAAGTTCCTTATATTGAGGTTCGAAGTGAGATGTACTGATTCTAAGGAACGAGACTAAATGCTCATCTGTCAGTCTACTTCCGGAAAAATTCTCTCTAAGGTTCATAGTTGAAAACACTTGTTCACATATATAAGATGAAGCAAACATAGCACTGATTTTCTGGGCAGGAGATATTAAATTTGGGAATCTTACTTTCGATAATGATTTGTAAAACTCTAACTTTGGCATATTTAGAAACAATTGCTCGAGATGATTGTTAGATTGCAACTCAATTAATTCAAGCTGCAAATCTGACCTCACTGCTTCACAATTTACTTTGAATGGCATGGTAAAAATATCCAACTCTGCTTGAACGGCACTGAAATCTTGAAATCTGCGTTCGAACCAGTTATTACCAGCTCTTTGAAAAAAAGGAAGAGAAAATATAATATTTAAACAAAGTAGAAAAGGAGATGGATATATGGATATATAATATATGAATATTTCTTTTAATTTGCCTCTGACCGGCAAATTAAAATTCTATCCGCGGGCCGGATAGAACCTTCCGGCGGGCCGGAGTTGGCCCGTGGGCCGTATTTTCCCCATCCCTGAGTTAAGGGATCAATTCAATTCAATTTTATTTCATTTGGCATCTTATACCGAATTTGAGAAATACTTAATTTGTAAATTCCTTAATTGATATATTAAGAATAATAAGAAAAATTAAAGAATTAGTAAATCAGTACCCAATCACAGATCCAATTTCGGAAAATTTTAGTTCGTATGAAAAGGTGTGACATTTGGGTACGTCATGTATGGTCACTTGTACTACCTCTCGTCTCTCTATCTGCAGTTTGGACAGAATTTTCTTTGAAAATCACAGTTACGTTGTATATTCTCAATGGAAAGAATTCCATAACATAATCCACCAATCCTAATCTCCATAGTAACTTGAGCTGCGTAGGCCTGGTGGTAAGGTCTCGGCTTCGGAACCGGGGGGTTTAAAGTTCGAGACTCGATTCCACCGAAGAACCGTTTTGTGAGGGGGTCTCTTGCACGTTAAATCTTTCAGGCCAAACGTCCTCCCCCTGGTGTGACGTGGTGTGGAGAGGGGGGGTTGCCAGTTCAGGTGTCGTCCTCGTCATCTGACCGAGGTTCAAAATTACGAGGTCAGTCCCAAAATAGCCCTCGTGTTGCTTTAAAAAACGGGACGTTTATATAACTAAACTAAACTAAAATCCTGAGTTTTGCTCGGTATTACAAGGTAAAATGCTCAATCAGCCTAGAGCCTAATCAACCAAATTCATAAATTTATTTCGTCATTTTGTATACTCAGGTAAAGAATCAAAATGTTCTGTTTTGCTATGAAAATATAATTTAATATTGTTTCCTTCATTTTTTATGAAGAGATGAAGATAACTGAAGTTGTGTGGCTGGTTAAATCAGTATTAGTTTAGTTGAAAAGAAGTTATTGCCGAAAGTGGTTAAAATTATAGAACTGAATTATAAATAATGCCCTAGAATCTATAAAATAATCAAAATAGAAGATTTTTTTAGTATGCATTAAAAATCCTTAATTAATATAACTGTCATCGAGCCTTTTTCTGGTATCATCTCTGATATTTTGTAATAATTATCTTTTCAGACTACTGCATTTACCCGATTTGCAAAGGATAATGACTAAACATTTGTTAAATTAAGCCATGTTAATATTAAATAGATTTTCAAAATAAAGAAAATCGACGAAAATAAAATCTGGAGTGATCTCTCCAAAACTTCATCGTCAACTCATTAATAAACTTATCATGCCAGACAACGTCATACATGGAACTGACATAGAATAGTTACGAAATAGACTTTTGGTGCGAATTTAATATTTTTACTGAATCTGTTATCTTTGGAAAGTTATTTGTCGATTATCCCTGGCATGCGGTTAATAGAAATCAAAAACTGAATTTTTGTTTTATACAAGGTTTTCTCAACCTATTGAAACGAAAATTTACACAAAAAACTGCAATTGTAGTCACAAATTCCTATACCAAATTTGATATATTTAAGTTTTTACGTTTTCGAATCATTAAGTTTACATCTTTTTGAAAGTACAGACCGACGTGATGGACTGTCAGTCTATTGTTGGATTTGGTTCAAGATATAACAGGTCTAGCTGTAGATATATCTAAGTATCGAATTTCTCCAATCTAGCTCTTTTCGTTTTGTAATTATGATATTAACTTGAATTTCAACAGTCGAACAGTCTTGCAAAAGATGTGACCTCTAATGAGATTTTACTCAAGCGTTGATAGAAATTTGGTGTAAATACATTATTCCAAACTTCAAGCGAAGCTCAAATAGTGTCTGGATTATCTTTATCACAGATAGACATTTTATAAAAATGTGTTTTTTGTGCTCAGTGAGGTTTTAAATTTAATTCCCCAGAATCTTGAGTTCGAATTCATTGACAATTATTATACTTTAACAATACTATGCATACTAGAAAGTAAAAAAAAATGTCTAAAATATGCGATAATTTTTAAATAGTAATTTATTTTATTTAAGAATTATCTTATTAATTTTTTTGTTGATGAAAAATGAACTATTTATTTAATTATCAAAAACTGTTTTTTTAAACTTTTCTTATAATTTAGATTTGGAAATAAAATTTGCAGTAAAAATACAACAAATATTAAAAAAAAAACTTAAGAAAGAAATTAGTTATCAGCGGCTTTTAAAATTTACCTGGTTTAATTGATATTCCACTTTAAATTTAAAACTTTTCAGACGATAAAAGTATATTGTATCTTGTACTATTTTATATAAAACCAGTTTTACGCCAAGAATAATATACACGAAAAGAATTTCAAACTATTCTGAGTTCAGCAACTAGTTTTTTTATTTTTATATTAACTCCAAAGCTTTCCAAAAATCTGATATGAAACAGTTTGCAGTCACCTTAAGATTGTATAGCTGTTTAGCTTGTAAAACCAGCATAAAATCTTTCTATTTTCCTGGGAAATGGCGGCAGGGTTGGGGCGAGTTAGATACTATCACGCAAAACATTCTTTTCAAGAACAATACCTTAATGTACTGCATTTCCCTCTCTCAAAAAGGAAAAAAAAAATAAATAGGGAATCACTTATTCATTCAACGGAAAACAGCGGCAACCTCAGAATCGTTATAGAAGTAGTTACAGCAAAGTACTTTTACACCCCCGAGTAACGACGCTGTGAAAAATTGATGACGTAAGCTTTTGAGTTTATCGAGTTGTACTCCACCTGAATTTGTATACTTTTCAGAAAATGAAATGGAGTGCATTGTGTGAAATTAGCATTTATTGTTCAGTAAGGATTCTACGAAAGATAAAATTCGAATGCAGTTTTTTTCTTTGGTTGAGAGGATCGCACTTGAGTTTATCGAGTTTGTAT
>JAPMOQ010055911.1:652075-688315 GCA_026543055.1 Argiope trifasciata
TTTATCGAGTTTGTATCGCACCTGCCTTTGTTTACGTTTCAGGAAATGACATGGAGTGCATTGAGTGAAATTAGTATTTATTTTTATAAGGATTCTATGAAAGATAAATTCGATGACAGTCTTTTTCTTTGGTTGAAAGGATCGCACTTGAGTTTATCGAGTTTGTATCGCTCCTGCCTTTGTTTACGTTTCAGGAAATGGAGTACATAGAGTGAAATTAGTATTGTTATAAGGATTCTACGAAAGATAAATTCGAACGCAGTCTTTTTCTTTGGTTGAGAGGATGGCACTTGAGTTTATCGAGTTTGTATCACACCTGACTTTGTGTACTTTTTAGAAAATGAAATGGAGTGTATTGTGTGAAATTAGTATTTATTGTTATAAAGATTCTACGACAGATAAATTCAAACTCGATCTTCTTCTTTGGTTGAGAAGATTGCTCTTGAGTTTATCGAGTTTGTATCACACCTGCCTTTGTGTACTTTTCAGAAAATGAAATTCTGTGAAATGAGCATTTATTGTTTTAAGGATTCAACGAAAGATAAATTCAAACACAATCTTTAGATTGCTATCAACTTTTGAGTACAATCCATTTGGAAGAAGTATGTCTGTCCAAAGAAAAGTTAAACACGATAACTGCAAAATGAAAAGATCTAGATTGATAAAAAAAAAATGCAAGACGAAGAGATATAGATATATAAAAACTGCAAAACGAAGAAATCCAAATGGATAAAAATTGTAAAACGAAGAAATCCAGATCGATAAAAATTGTAAAACGAAGAAATCCAGATGGATAAAAATTGTAAAATGAAGAAATCGGGATGGATAAAATTTCGAACCCAGATTTTTCTTCTGAAATGTGTATTCCAATTAATATTTAGGACGAAATCTATCATCTGGGTGAGTTTTCTGCCTAACTATACTTTCATAAGCATGGAAATGTGAGAAATAAAATATGCAATGACGCGAATATGTGAAATATACGACTTATACTACAATTCTGTATTAAAATATGGGCTCATTTAATTAGAAACAAACCGTCTAAAACAAAAATTTTATTTTCGGATACCTATTGCTAAATCCAGGGATTAATCGCTAAAAATATAACTAAAGATCACACGATAGATTCTGGAAAAATGCTAAATTTATGCCAAAATATCAGCATTTCGTAGCTATTTTTTCTCCAATGCTATGCAGAACATCCGCAGTTTTACATATGCACCCCCTCCCCAAATTTTATAGGTTGGAAGAGAGATGACACTATTGTTAAGCCCTATGCAAGAAAGTTTTAGGGTTACCATTCCCGCTTGCTTCAAAATACCTTTTAAATAAGATCTGCAGTAATATTTCCCTTTCTGAAGAGAAATTCAGCTCTGTTTTTCTTGCTATAAACATTTCCGCCTTCTCTTTTTTTACTTTCTCGTATACTTAGTATAATAGAAACAAAACCCATTTAAAACAAGCGTTGCAAGAAAAATGGGGTAAAATATCTTCAGAAACCACAAAAAGTTAGTTGAATCGGTAGCAAAACGTTTAGAAGCCATTAAAAAAGCCAAAAAGATAAGCAATTAAATCTTAACACTTTATTTCTATGCAAGATATTACAAAAATTTCACTGTTACATTCTCAGTTTCTTTAGGCAAAAATATGTAAGTGTTTATTTTAAATACTTCTGAAGCTTTTCAGTTTAGAAGGTTTTCATTGATTTTTGTTTATTTTTATCCTAAAATAAACCATTTGCTGTGTGTAAAAACAAAAAAAGTTTTTCTTTGTAATATGTAATCTATACTGAAATTCAGATTTATCAAATAAAATTAAGATGTACTCTCAATTGTTTGAGCCACTGCAGCTAAAATAGAGCTTAAAAAGGACATTTGTTTAATATTTTCATAACTGTTTATTTTGAAATTAAACGTTTACTGTAAGTATAGTATATTTACAAGCGTTTTTTTCAAAGCAGGTTTTATACTTATTTCTACTCAAGTTAACCAAATATTCATATCTCAGTAATAAAAAGGAAAAAAAAAATAATGTCACTAAGAAATATTAGAAGCGACAGTAAAAAATAATTTGAATTGTATTTCAATAGTAAAATCTGTTATTATAAAACATGCGAAAAATAATTTTAAAACATTAAATAAAAAAAACATATTTCTTAAGCTATAAATGATTTATTATCATCTAAGTTAATGTTTTCAAATTAGTTTTAATTATTCGGCAAAAACTTTAAAATACAGCATATTGAAACAGAATATATTATTATAGTATAATTCAGCATTCATTACAAATAATTCTTACTAAAGTTACAAATATTCTAAGATGAAACAAAAGTAAGTTTATTTCAAACACAATAATAATATTGAAAATTTTATGTTTTTAAACATATACTTAAAGATTATATTAGTTATCAAAAACTAAAAATATATTGTCTGCTCTTAAACCATGTTTAAAAAATTATTTATCATTTCTAATAATTCTTCATTTATTTAATTGCAGAAAAAATGTTTTATCAACTAAGAATTTATCGCTTGATTTTTACAATTATAATGGAGAAAAATATCGTCTGCTTTCTGTTATTAATTTTGGAACTAAGATCTTTATCTATTGCACTTTTTAATATTTAAACTACAGTTTTTATTCGAAATTAAAAGAATCCATCATAAATTTTTTTCACTTATGTTATGGGTATAACAAACGCCATTTTTTAAATGCAGTTTGCTTTTAGCTTCAGGCATCAGACTTAATTAAAGAGAATTCTGAATACTTCGATTCATTAAAAATGCAATTTAGTAATTAAATTTATATTTATTGCACATAATACACTCAATGTACACACAATTTATATTATAAAATTTTATCTCAAAATATGAGCAGCAGCTTAATTTAGACTTTGACAAAGTTAGCTATTATAGAGTTAGTATACTATAAAACTCAATTTTTTAATAAGCGTTTTCTTTGTATAGCAAAGTATTAAATTTTCGAATAGTATTTAATCATATTTAAGAGTGAAACTGTCTTCTCAAGAAACAAATACACGTCTTATTTCAAATATCTAGCTCTATTGGTCAGAGATATTTTTTTGCTCATGTTCACTTCAAGAAAAAATATAATTTTAGAAAAATAATTTAGTTTAGTTTAAAACACTGAAATAAAAACAAAACGGACAAGTTCTCCGGATTTCCAAGAAGAAAATTACTCTAATAAAACACATTACAAGGAAATGAAACTCGTGCAGTTTTTGGAATTTTCAAAATTCGGGTATGTTGTTAAATTCGATATAAAAAATTCAATTATTATTTGTTTAATAATTATTTTTTTCAAAATAACAAATTATAATCCTGAGGACATTTAAACAATTTTTAAGTAAAGAAGCAAGTGTAGAAATTTACCTCATTTTTTTCAATACTTCCAAAATTAACTATGTTAAAAATGCTGGAAGATAAAGGTTGTAAATTACTTCTGAGCCCTTTAATTCAATGAAATAAAATCTATAGAAACACAAACGCCAATTGTTTTATAAATATCTCGTATATCTTTAGTCGTAAAAAAGATATAGAATAGAAAAAAAAAATTGTTTCAATGCTACGACATTTTTATCAATTTGAAATGGAAGGTACTCATCCGAGAATTTTGCTCTTCTTATAACATGTTCTAGATCTTTTAAAATCCAATCAAAATTACTGTAGATGCTATTTTAACAAGATATTAAAGGCGAGGTCTTTCACACCCACACTTTCCTTTATTGTTTATGTAGATTATTTTTTTTAAGTTTAAAGTGTTACATACACACACAAAAAAAACCTTTAATTCTTTGCGGAGATTTAAAATTTCCAGTTTAAAGTGTTACGCATGTTTGAAGTGATATGTTTGTATGTGGACGCATACACACTTCTATTGTTTTTGGAGAGTATTGCTTTCAAGTTTAAAGTGTTACATACACACAAACTCCTTTAATGTTTGTGGATATAAATGATTTCTTATTAAAATTATTACAATCCCACACTCTTATTTTTTATGGGGATTACTGATTTCAAGTTTAAAGTTTTTCACACACACACACACACACACACACACACACACACACACACACACACACCTAACATTAGTGTAGATTAATGCTATCAAGTTTAAAGTGTTACACACATGCACACTCCCTTAATTTTTGCGTAGATTATTGTTTTTCAGTTTAAAGTGCTACACAGAGACAGACAGGCGCACAAACACACTTATTGTTTGTACAGACTATTGCTTTCAAGTTTAAGGAGTTACACACACAAAAACAGATAAACGCCAACACACACATGCATACGCACACTTAAACATTCATGTATTTGTGGTGTTAATATTTTCTAGAGAAGTTTAAAGAGTCACACATACACACATATAAGCACATGTTTTTGTTGTTTGTGAGATTATTAAGGCTTTCAAGTTTCTTTTTTAGCTGTTTACACAAAACGTTTCTAAAAACGGATCAAAATATAATGAAAGAATTCTGGTAAATCATTAGGGAAAAATATTTGCATATCCAGATCTTCCCCCTCAAGAGTTAGAAAAGAAATTGCTTCAGAACAAAATATGTTTATTACATCAGACAATCTCTACAGACGTTTAAAAAATTCAAATTTATAAGTTTTATGCTTCTTTTTATTCTGAAAGCAAACTTCCTTATTCGGTAATATCACAATGTTGAAATTTAAAAAAATTCTTTTACGTATTCATTAGATATGAACCTTGCTTTTAAATCAAAAAACCTAAAGTAAGAATGCTAAAATATTTTATGAATGTAAAGAAAAAAATGTAAAAGTAAATTTTTTCCATTTATTTCATCTTTCCTTTTCAACATTTTTTTTTCAAATGTTGTTAAAAAAACATTTTGAATGTAAGTGACGACATTTTATCAGAAGAAAAGGTTTGAAAAAAAAATTATACTATTTTTTTTAAGATTAAAATGGGGTGAGAAAGCGAAAAATGTCATAGCTCATCTTAAAAGCTTTTTCATCAAGTATCCAAGTTTTTCCTTAAGTGCATTGATCCAAAAAAATAAAATATATATTTGTAGAACACGGTGTATTTTTTTAAAGTTTTCCCCAAAGATGAAAAAAAAAAAAAAAATCCCAGTAATGTGCAATTCATTCAAGTACAATTATACTCTAATGTCCTTTTCATTTGTTAAACATTTTATAAATATGCAATTTAATTGGTAATATTTACTAATAATAAAGATGAATATGCATGTATTCTATACAGGTCAAACGATTTTATCTGCAGCTGACATTTGATAAATTTGTCCTTTGGAGATTGCAGAATTGTATTTCGGAGAATTTTTTTGAAATTTATATAAGAATTGCGATTAAATAAATAATTTTTTGCTTTTTCTCCATAATATACTTGTACAAAAATTGCTTTTATATCATCCAAAAAATTTTAAATGACTTTTTAATGATATCAAGTTAATACGTGAGTAAATTTTTAGCCGTTCCTTTTTATACATTTTTTTAAATCAAATTTCCAACAATTAATTAAATTCTTGTGTCGAAATGAAAATCGTTTTCACTGTTTCACAAAATATTTAACCGTTTCATATTTTTTGTGTTGTCTAAAGAGAAAGAGGAAAAAGTATCCTGTTTAATATCTGTGAAGTTTACAAGACAAATAAAATAATGAAGTTGGTATATTACTAAATGTTAAAGGTAGAAGAACCGAACAAGTATATATACAGGTTCGTGTACACAATAAATAAAACTTAAGCAAGAAAACTAAAATAACATGACTCTTATACTAGATAATTCGGCAAAATAATGAACACAAAATTATATTTCAACCATTCTATTTGAAATGAAATGTGACGCCGGTGACGATTGATAATATATATATGCAATTAAGAAAGAGACTTGCTGGATAATATTTATGAATAATATATTATTATTTTACTACTTCAATATTTTTTATAAAAGGTTATTGTTAGAGAAGCTAATTTATTTACTTAAGCCTTTTTTAAAATCTTATTAACAATAAAGATAAAAGTGCGTGTTGACACTTTATTTACTATTTGATTTAGTGCTTCTAAACTTGGCACATATATATTTTAGAGAATCATTCTTTTTTAACTGTTATTTATGTATTTTTTCATTTGCTATTTAAGATTTTGAAGTATTTCTTAATTCCTCATAATGAATCACTTAATCATTTTTTATCGAATTCCACTACCAGATGGCACCACTTATTATGAATAAAAATTTAATTAAAATTTATCATTTGGCAATCAAATTGAGAATACAAAATTTCAAAAGGTTTTAGAAAATTAAGAAATGATTGAAAACATGATGATATACTCATATTTACAAACGTGATATCATAAGAACAAATCTCAGACAATATTATTTATCTGAATTCAAACTTTTTATAAAAATTATAGATTGATGTGAAACGGTCCAAAATCCCCTTAGCATAAGATACCCGGATATCTGTTTAGTTTCTGATCTTAAAATACCTTCCGTCTACTTTCTTGGGAAATGACTTCAGGCAGAATAGAAATAGATACATATCACGCAAACTATTCTTTTCAAGAACAGTACCTTAATGTACTGTATTTCTTCAACTCAAAAGGGGAAAAAAGATATAGGGTATCACTTATTCATTCAACAGAAAGCTGTATGAACCCCAGAATCGTTACAGTAAAGTACTTTTACACCCCGGAGTAACGACGCTGTGAAAAATTGATGAAGTAAGCTTTCGAGTTTATCGAATTCTACTCCACCTTTCTTTGTTTACACGGCACAAAATGAAATGAATGTATTGTGTGAAGTTTGCAGTTGTAGTTATTGTTAAGTAATCGGGTCTTACAAAAGATAACTTCGAAAGTAGTTTTGCTTCGGTTTTGTTGATAGTAGCTGAACTGACTCGAAACCTGTTTCTATCAAGGGAGAATTAGAACAAATATATTTGGAAACTTCGGTTACCAAACATACCTGTTTATTAACTCTAGCAGGATCAAGATTGAGAGATATTAATTTTTTATTTCATATTGTCTGGGTTCTTCTGTAAAATTGTTCTCAACTATAGCCCTCCGGTTTGTTTCTGGCCCTCCTGACTTGTTTTTTTAGACTTCAATATAGGCGCCAATATAGGAAGATTCCAATATAGGCATTCCTACTCTAAAATATTAGGGTTCCTTCTTTAAGAAGTTTTCTGTTTGTATTTTACACATAAATATTTCATTATGTTATCCAATATATACTCTCATAATGCATTCAACTGCAAAGTCGGGTTTAAATTTGACTTTAATATTTTCGCAGTCAAATAGATTTTAAAACATTTATGGGAAGATCTTTATTTAATTTTTAACAAAAAAATTTGATAATCATTTTATTTTAAGAAAACATGTTTTGAACAAATTTATGCACGTTATTTCATGTTACATCCCACAGTATACCATTATTTTATAAATACAAGTATTCTGTATACTAAGAGGTTCGCGATGGTCTGGTTAATCTATCACTCTATTCGAAACCGGAGGGCTTCAGGTTAGAGATCTGATTCCACTGAAAAACCGTCGTAAAAGCGGGTCTGCTGCACGCTAAATCCGTCGGGGCCAAAAAGTCCTCCCGCTGGTGTGGTGTGGAAGTTTGGATAGGATGGGTACTATCTCAGGTGTTGTCCTCCTTATTTAACCGTGGTTCAAAATTATGAGATCTATCCTGAAATAGCCCTAGAATTACTTTAAAATAGGACGTTAATAAAACTCGAACAAAATTCAAACCAACGTACTCTTCGTTTCAGGAATTTTGCATTGAAACTTTCAGAAAATTTTACATTGCATAGAGGGGATGTGTAGTTAGAGTTACAGTTATCATCGTCTTCCATAGTGTTCTTGTTTTAAGTAATAACCAGCATCGAATCGTAGCACTATAACGCAAATCAAGGTTGAAACCTATTCGCCATCACTGGTCATAATACACCTCCAATAGGAAGTATGTTCAGTCATTAGCATAAAAGTAACCAATTTACAGCATTAATTTACTTTTTAGAGAAGTGAAAACAAACCACCATACCGAAAACTTTTTAATCTAGTTTTGGGGGTACAAAGTGAAAAGGATGAACGCATTTTCGGAGTTCTTTATTAAGCATTAACTTTTGTGCCTTCAGATGCATTTATTTAAAAGTTTTCATTTGTTCTTCATTTTGATTTGTAATATCTTATTTTAATGGAAAATTTGGATATTTATTGTTCAAATAGATAGTTCAATTTTACAAATTATTTGCGGTAATTATTAAAATTAATAACGCTGTTCATCTGAGTTTGATATATTGTTAAAGAACTGCTAGCATTTCCCTTGTACTCTTTATTTACTCTATTTTCCTATTTGTACACTTTCATTTGTTCATCAAATTGTTCTTTATTATTTTATTTTAATTGGAAATTTGAATATTTATTATTCATATATCTAGTTCAATTTCCAAATTATTTGCGGTAATTATTCATTCTAACGCCCCCGTTAATCAGAGTTTGTTATGTTGCTTAATAAATCGAACATTCTCTCCCGTATCCTTTATTTACTATGTTTTTCTATATATATCCTTTATCTTCCTCTATTCGTTATTTTTATAGGCTCTATTTTATTTTGACTGGAAATATGGATACTTATTGCTTATATAGTTGTTCAATTTTGAAAATTATTCATGGTAATTATAGCTGTTAATCAGATCTAGTTGTACTACTAAATAAGCTGCAAGTATTTCCTTCTCTAGCGTTCATCTGAGAGGTACTTTTATGAAAGCAACAGTTCCTATCGCATGCGCTAAAGCGTAGAGTTTTCCTTATTTAAAAATTGACAGTATTAAGGAATTTTTTAGTTGCCTTCGCAACAGTTGTCAGAGATGTAGCATACCAAAGGTTGCTGAAAATGTGCGAGTTGCTCAAAATATGGAGGTAAAATGTAGGAAGAGGTTAGCTGCTATACAAAAATTCAGATGGTACGGAATATGGAATCGAAGAAAAATGGAAGGCAGTAAAGAATAGTTTTATTACGTTGGTAATATCTGCTAAGTGAACTAAGACTTAAATACACTTTTATTCCACACAGAACTACCCAATGATACACGTATATTGCACAATATTGTTCGATATTGAACACTATTCGCATTATTGTATGAAACAGTTGATTATTTTATGATATCTCACGATAATGTACGATATACCACAACATTCTTTGCTGCTTGTGTAAGGTAGCAGGATAAAAGAGGATAAAGATATAATAATGTAAGATGAGAGTATACACAGCATAAAATATTGTATAATATAGTTGAATATTTTATAATATCGCACAATATTGTACAGTATTGCCCAACATTCTTTACTACCTGTGTATGGTTGTAGGATGAAAGAGGATAAAAAATAAAATAATGTAAGATGAGAGCATACAGAATATGTAAGAAATCCTATTTAAATCTAAGTATGTTTATTGAATTCCATCAATTTAAACCTTAATTTTGCAAAAATTAATAAACAAAACATCAACATTGCATAAACAAACATAAACAAAGCATCAACATTGTTTTGGGAAAAATAAATGCATTTACCTGAATCGAGAATATGAGCCTTCTCAAATCCCAGAATGGCTGTGTACTGATCTTTTGAATTCTTCGGTACTAGAGTAGTCCACATAGAGCGATAGGACGTTTGCACATTGATGGCCGCGCCATCTTTGAACCATCGCACTTGCATGGCACTAGAGCCTTGAGTTATGCAAGCCAGGCTCATTTCGGAATCTTCCACCACTGGCATTTTTTCGGAAGCATCGATGCTTTGGATGCTTAAAGCTAGAACAGAAATAAAATAGAAATATTACTTTTAAACAATCTATATAGCTTTAAAAGCTGTAAAAGAATAGTTTTTTTTCCTAAGGAACGTAAAGCATTTTATGGGAAGACTTCTTGCATACAACCGACCACCCGCTACCACTGAACGTAGCAGTATCGATAGGGTTATGGGAAGACTGTAGTTTGATAACAAATATTTAAATTGATTTACATTACGTTTTTAACAATCGCTTACTGCATTCCAAATTCTCTTTGTTTTCTGATGTACTTGTTCTAAAATTATGAATATATGTGTTTTACCTTTGTATTGAATATATTTTACTTATTATTTAAACTGCAAATCGCTGTGTGATCTCCAATTTCCTTTTGCTTTCTATCATGCATGCTTAAAACTTTTGACGTGCAGTAAAATATAGTGAATACAGGCCTGTTTTACCGATGTATTTAATTTTACTTTCTACAGTATTATTAATTAATTTGCAATAAGTTGATATTTTATGTATTTTTATTATACATAAAAAATTCCACTTGGTATGGCCGTTTAGAAAAAAAAATATAAGGAATGAAAAAAGTCTTAAAGAATTCCATTAAATAAAATTGTATCCCATAAAATTGAATTAAAAATCAGATAAAAATAAATATAAATTAGCAATATAAGAGAAAACGAAACTAATTACGGAAACTTTCGTTCGCTTTCGTTCTCAGCAAGTATTTGAAAGTGCATTTTCATCTTGGTGAGTGTTTTTTCTACCTACTTATTTGATTTTATTCTTGTGATTGTCAGGTTTACTGTGATTTTTTATTGGATTTCAGTTTGACTTATTTTATAAAGTCTATTTTAAAATATGTGATATGTAAGATTTTAATTTAGTTAGTAGTCTCTATACATTCTTGCACTGACAAATTTGATTTTATGGTTTCATGTTTTTTTGGTTGCTGTGATTTTGACTTACCATTGTTCAAATTTGATGTCTTTTCCTGTGTGATACTAATTTATCTCCAAAACCTCAATATTCTGGGATTTTCGGGTCACGAGGGGTCAATTTCTTGACGAAAGTCAGACCCTTCACAGAAAAAATCCCTGGTTTGAATCCCTGTCTGAGGGTGACCCTTGAGAAAGTCCTCAGACCGGATTCTTTATTAATTTAGATTCCTATGCAATAATTGTTTCAATCATACTAACATTTATATTTAGTCTTGTTCGAATCCGAAATAGTTTTTGGTTCAGTTTCCGTAATTAGTTTCGTTTTCTCTTATATTGCTAATTTATATAAAAATAAATATGGAATATAATAAAAAAATTCTTTCGATACATTCTTTTATTAATCTGCTAAAAAGCAAATTGATTATTTTCTCTTATTCATAGTATAGAGAAGGTATTGTAATCGTCAAAAAATTCGAGCTCACGACTTTGTTGAATATCCGCATTTTAGATGCCTCTGATTTAGAAACGCCCGTTTTAGGAAAAATAGAAACTTAGATTAATATAAACTTTAGAAAAAAATATACGGATAAAATTTGGTATACGTTCTTTATACCAAATTTGTAGATTTTATCAACTGCAACATTCTTAGGTATTTCATCAAAATACATTTAAACAGTCCTTGGTTCGTCTGTTCGGATATAATTTAACATAACTACAAAACGAAGAGAACTAGACAGATAAAATTCGATACACAGAAATAAATCAACAGTCTAGAACACCTATAAAATTTTGAGACAAATCCAACAGGTAATTGAGCGTATATAACAATTAAGCCCGAGCTTTTAAACAAATTTAAACACGATAACTTGAAGTCTCAATAACTTCAATATATCAAAATTGGTAAGTGATTTTTGTGACTACTAATGTAGTTTTATATAAAAATTTCATTTTAATCTGTTGGGAAAAAAGTGTCTAAACGACAAATTCAATTTTTGGATAGTACTGACTGCAATCCAGGGATAAATCGCCAAGGATAACACGTTATATTTAGTATAGATGTTCAGTTCAGGCCAACGTTTAATATTTTATAACTAGTAACGCCAGTATTATTCAAAGTGTTTGCTGGAATAACATATTTATTAAAAAGATGCGAGGCAGTTTTTTGGAGACCACTCCTTGTGGTTTACAGGCATAAGTGCAATTAGATTTTCTCTTGTTTATAATGCATGCATTTGTCAAAGCTTGTTAATATCTAAGGTTTATTTTCCAATTAACAAAGAAATAATTTAATTTTCTTGGCATAACTTTATATTCTTGATTTTCGCTTAGAAATATTTGACACACATTATTCAGTGAAACACGAAATATTTTAGCAAATTAGTTTAAAGAGATTTAAGTAAAATCACCTATATATGTAAACCTCCCCTATGTACGGGTACTTTTGCAGTCTCAAAATTGTGAAAAAAAAATTAATTACAAAAATCAAATGAAATTGGAGAAATAATTATACCATCGTGGAAATAGTAAAATAGTTTCTAAATTGTAATGAATGTGAAAACTGTGAAATAAAATCTAAAATGAAATAAATGTGTGAATTACGAAAAATTCTTAAAGTGAAGTGGAGTTGAAAACTGATATTTCCTCCAAAGTTTAAGAAATATGAAAATTGTGAACTAGTTCTCAAAGTGAAATTTAATGCAAGAATTGTTGAATAATTTATTTTCCAAAATGAAATGATTGGAAAAATTGTAATATAGTCGCAAATGAATGAAAGCAAAATTAATGCGAGAATATGGAAATAGTTCCGAAAAAGAAATGGATATGAAATTTATGGAATATTCTCCAAAATTAAATGAATTCAAAACTTGTGATAAAATATCCAAAAACAAATTTAATAAAGATGAACCTTTTCCTTTTTTTAAACTAGGAGGAAAAAGTTGATTTTTTTCAACTCTTAGACAAAAACAATACGAGTTTTTGCATTCTAAGCAACGTATATAATGCCTTTTTCTGTCCAGCTATAGTGGAATTGAGTATTAATTGTAAAATAAGTAATGCTAAGGTGATAGATACCATAAATATAAAATACAAACATTTTTATTTAAATTTTAAAACTTTGAGATTTTTAAAAAAACGTCAAAAAATTGTAACGAAGGGAAAGAATTAAAAATTTACCAGCTTTATTTTTAAGTATTTTTGAAGAAATTAACTATCGTTTGTAGTTATACTTCTTTATTTTAAATACGCAGAATGATTCACGATAAAAATTATGATGAATTATCGATTAATTTACCGATTTGATGTTTTACTTGTAATGAGGAAAAATATCGACTGCATTTCTTAATTAAGATCTTGTTTATTACGTTTTTGAATATTTGAATTACAACTATTAATAAAAATAAATAAGAACATAATATTATTAATTTTAAAAAAATGATATTTGATATGCAATTTATGGAGTAACTGCATTCTAGTGACGAATTTTAGGCTTAACTGTAATTCAACTAAAATTAGGTGTAATTGCATGTAACAACTACTTAAAAAAAAAAAACACTTGGATACTTGCGTATTAGCTACACGCCATTGGCAAACATATTCGTTGATTAAAATGAAATTTTTAGCAATTTTTTTGCCGTTAATCAATGGTTTATATTTATTGCAGAAATATTCCTAGCTGAATTAAACCATTTTTTTAATACAATATATTCTCAGTAACGGATAAAACTAGCCAAATTCATGAAAATTCCACATTAACGAGGTTAGGATAAAAATTCATTTAAAATGTCAAAAATTATTTTCATTGGACAAAATAGTTGAATATACAGAAAAATATTCTGTACATAACGGATATTGCGATCTACAATTGAAAATTTATGCAGTAGTTTATTTTATACTTAAGAAAACTAATATTTGATTGATAAATTAATTAATAACTTTAAAAATCTGTTTCACGATCAGCCGTTTCTTTAGATAACAAAATATCAGTTAACCCTTGCAGAGGATATTTAATTATAGTTAAAGAAGAAGTTTAGTAACCAAGAAACAATTCAAAGAAATTGTTTTTAATGTAAAGAATATTTCATGATCCGTGTGTGAGGGTTAATTCCTTTAATTCTCAGAAAGAAAGCATATTTGAGAGAAATGTGAAGTTTATATTTTTTAAGCGAGATATTTTTTGCTTTTATTAAAAGGTGAAATGAAGGAAAAAAGTAATACTCATTTTAGATCAGATTTTAATAAAATTCATTCAAAGAAACTAAAGCTTTCGGAAATACTTCTAACATTTATATTAATATATAATAAATTTATACATAATATGTAATCTTCATAACAAGGAATATATTATATTGTTAAATATATTAATTTTAAAAATTCAAAAATTGCCAAAATCGTGAAGTAGCTTTCAGAATGTAATGGATGGAAATATTTTAATCCTTTGCAGTCGAAAAAGTAATTCGATGCATTCATTTAATACATGGGGTTATTTATGGCTAGGATGAATAAATATATACAATTGTTTTAAGTTGGTTTCTCTTGAGAAATTAATCTACGTCTTTTTAGCAATCTTTATGTATTTTTAATACTTAAAATGCAAAAAGATAAATGAAAGAGAAGTCAAAATAATGCACCGTCTTGAAAGATGCTTGAGAGAAACCTTTCGATTGCAGAATGCAAAATAAACAAAAGTGGAGAGCTGTTAACTAATAAATACGACGACGTTTATTGTATGACTTTGGAATCATGTTAATCGAAAGAATTCAGATGTTGCATTGGCATGATTCAAAAATGAAAGACTAAAAGCTATAAACTAAATAAGTGCCAAACATAGAATTGTTAAAAATTTGTAATTCTGCTCAGTCATGCTATCACAGTAGAGACCGTTTTAATTATTTTTTGAATCATAACTTCAAGGAACCTTTTTAGTTTATCATATAAATAATAGATAATTTAATTCTGGCATATCGAAACTATTATTTTAATTTCCAATATTTGCATTATTTATTACGTTTAGGCTTAAAATTATTCCGTTATAATTGAAATGAAATAATTTATGGGAATTTATTAAACTTTATATATGGTTGTTCCATGTTCGGAGAGAAGTTTTTCCTAAGCTTGAAGTATCTACTCTCAGTTCCTGCAACAGTAACATTATTTATCACTTTTAACTTCCCACTAATTCTTTATGATTGAAAATGAAATAATTTTTTTATCCATCTGCTATCTGTTTGTGAAATATTACGTTATATATTTTTCTTTGGCATGTTAAGTCTGTTTTATTTTTGTTCAATGTTATATAAGGTATTTTTCGTCTCTTTATTACATCAATCCTATATACAGGGTGTCCCAAAAAGATTGAAACGCGCTTTAATTCTTTAACCGTTAGAGATAAGTAGGTGATGTAATTTGAAAAAATGTTCAAAATAAGATAGGAGAGAAGATTACATTAAGAAAAAAAATCCACCTATGAATTTTAAAAAGTTACACTTTGTAAATTTTTATACAACCCCACTATGCAAATTTGGTCAATTAGAAAGTTTTTCCTTTTCATCCCAGAAGACTATTAAAAAAACTGCATAACTGTATCTTTAAAACTTTTTAAATAATAACACAGAAAAAAAATTGACTTATGTCACTTTTCCATACCACTTGAAAGACTTTTTCGTCGGTGAAAATAGGGACCATATCCAAATTGATAATAGAAATTCTTCGATCAAAAAAAGATAATAAGTGTAAAAGAAATCCAAAATGGCATTAAAATAGATTCCTTATTGATGGAGTTAAACAGTTTTGACAACATAAGATTGTAAGAAGTGTAACATAAAAAAATAATAATAAATAAAACGAAAATACATTTAAAAACACACGAATCATAACACATTCTCAAAATATTTTCCATCAACACCAATACATAATTGGGCTCTTCTAATAATGCTCCTGTAAATATTTTGGAGTTCTCCTCCTGTAATATTATTGCATGCATTAATTATCTTTTGTTTAAGGTCAGTTACAGTCAGTTACATTTCTTTATGTAACTTAAAAATAAATAAAAAAAAAACTTTAATATACGCGTATTAGAAGCGGCTAAATTCCAGTTAAATGAAAGGCAAAAATCGTCTGGCAGTTAATTTGTTAGAATATCGGTTTGACATAAATGTGATGAATTTGAAAAGAATTAAAATTCTACCAGACTAATTTAACAGTATTTTTCTTTTTCATAAATTTTGCTATAAAAATCTGTCAAATGGTTTTTATTGATTTTCAATGAAATCTTATAAAATTTCTAATGTAAATTTAGAATACATGGCATAAAATTACTTGTCCCTGATAAGATTAAAACAAAAGACAATTCTGTAACTGCATCGTGAATCTACCGTAAATACGCAAAAATGTGTTTTGTAAATAATATAAAAAAAATTTATGTGTTTATAAATTGTTGCAAATTTACATTTCCATTTTGGTATATGGTCACTAAAAACAGCGTTCAATTTTCAATTACGCATAACTCACTCAATTTTAAGGATACAGTTATGCAGTTTTTTTTAATGGTCTTCTGGGATGGAAAAGAAAAACTTTCTAATTGAACAAATTTGCATAGAGGGGTTATATAAAAATTTAAAAAGTGTAACTTTTTAAAATTCATAGGTGGATTTTTTTTCTTAATGTAATCTTCTCTCCTATCTTATTTTGAACATTTTTTCAAATTACATCACCTACTTATCTCTAACGGTTAAAGAATTAAAGCGCGTTTCAATCTTTTTGGGACACCCTGTATATTTCTCTTATTTTATTAATTTCAAAACATTTACTTTATAGTGCCATACTCATTTAGTGGAATTTTTTAAGCATAAATAAATTTAATAAATGCATACATGAAAAGCGGAAATAATAATTTATTTTCTTGAAATTAATGATAAATATTTCGCTTAGATATACCTGAATTATCGGAATTTACGAGATATAATTGTTTATTTGATACATTATAGTATAAATAATATCATACAGATATAATTAAAATAAGAATAGAGTGTATAATAAGTTTCTTTTGAATTTGGAAAAAGTAAAGAATGATTTTGGAAATTATTCCTTTAATTCTTCTTCAAGAGAAAGATCATTTTTACGAATCAATATTATCAGAATGATAAAAATGAGTTTAAGATTTAATCCAGAATTAAGTGGAACTAAATTCAAACATTGTGTTAAATTTCTCCACTTAAATTTTGCAATTTTTTTAAACTTTAGCGATATCCTAACACCACATTGAAGAACCACTACTCAATTTATTTTATCAAGAGTACCAAAGGTTTCCAAATCCTTTACTTGTTACTAACATGGGCCAACAAGACATAAAATAATACAATTTTTCCCCTAGATAACGAGGTCTTTTACCAAGCTACTCTAATTGCATTCGTCATATCTTGCTCGCAGTGCTTTAGCAATAAATATTACTTCGCATTTTCTCTTCTAGCATAAGGATTATTTTTTTCCAAACAACAAAATGCTATTCTTCCATGGTAAACTGTAGTATAGTACAAAAAGATCATAAAAGATCCTGTTTGGATTTCATATTATAAAAGAATTTAGATAAAAGATTTCGTTCTTCGTAAAGGAAAACAAAAGAAAAGTAGAAATATCGTCTGCTTAACTAGAGAAAAAAAATCAGTCATTTTTCAGATTGGCTTTTCATTTCAAGTTGGAAATGAAAAGGAATAGATGTGTTTTTGCTTTTTTACTCTTTTGTAAAATTGGATCAGCAAGTTCAAAATGAGATTGTAAATGAATTTCTAGATTCAGTGTAAGTTTTGTAGCTTTCTAGATATTTAACCTTCTAAATTACAACTGCAAATCTGATATTAAAATTCCATCAACGACATATAACATGTCTAGGAAGTTATAAAATATTATTTAGAAAAGTGAAAGAAAAATAGACTGTAATAACTATGACATTTTTCTTGAAATTATTTACTATTAATATGCCACCTTAAAACTTATTTTCAAAACAGTTGTGGTCTAAGTATATAACAAATTATTAATCATTAGTTATATTATGAAATCAAGATATTTAAATCATTTGACTATTTTTTCATTTGAAAAAAAAATTGTACACCCGATATTTTGAATATATTTGCAGTTTTAAAACAACATATTAATCCTAAGAGATTGAATGTTTATAAATGTAGAAAAACAATCAAATATCCTCTGATTCGTAACCAATGGATCGCACTTTCAAATTTATTTACTTTAGTATATTTATTATAAGCAAATAAATATATTATTCCTGCATTTTGTACTTATATTTATAATGTAGTTTTGTAATAGGATAGGGATTATATGCTTTCAATCAATTTATAATTTCGATAAAGACGGTAACTATTTGCTTAACTAAACATTAACAATTTCAGCAAATTGTTTTAAACAAATTCCTTAAATTTGTCTCAGGCATCAAATTAGAATTAAAATTAATAATGCGCCATTTTTATAGTTACATATCTGCTTTACCTAGGGTGTAAATTAAATCGAATTCAATGACAAAATTGTCATGAAAATATAATTATCGAAATTATTTATCTTCTAAAAGGATCTAGTTTTTTTTCGGAATTTGAGATTCATATTTTTATTCCTTTCATAAATAGTAAAAATAATTCACAATTATTTTAATGAGGAATTAGTTTAATTTTAAATGAGGAAAAAAAGTCACGTGTTTAAATATCACAAAAGCAATGGAAAATGATTGAATGTGCTTAAATAAAAAGAGTAATAATTTTTTTTTTTCAAAAGTCAGGAGGAAAATTTAATTTTTATCAAATTAAGTAGATGGAATGATGGTATTTTAGATTTAAAATGGTACACAAATTATATTTTTGCCTTTTTTCAGAAGTTTTCGTGAAAAATTGTCGAAATTGTTTCAATTTTCAGTCAATAAAAAATTCCTAATTAAAATTTTTAATATTCGTATCAATGTACACAATTGAAGCATCCAATGTATATTTGTACCATATTTGAGTGATCTTTTTCAAACGGTATAGTGTAGAGCACCAATTTATGTAAACATTCCTGCATGCAAATCAAAATACTCACGCACACATATCAGTTAACTTAAAATGCTAAACAGCTCTGGAAAAACCTTCTCACAGTAACATTCGCAATTCAGAATATTTAAAATAGTGGAAATATTGTAAAATGTCTCAGAAAAATGAGATACACACTCGCACGAAATCCACTTATTATTAGTAAAAAATCATCAAAGTAAAAATAGGCCTTTATTTTCAGATAGAAAAATATTTAATTATGTTCCGAACAATTTTTTAGAACAGTTTTCATGTTTGCTTATGTTAAACAATAGTGACTAACAAAAAAGAACTATCCTAGATATTGTTATATTTTACGCACAAATCATTTGAATGATGACGCAACAGCAATAAACGAGAGTAGTCTCCTCAAAACTTTCCCGCATACTCACTAAAAAGATATAATCCTCTTTATTCTATATCCTTGTATAATTTTTGACATTGGTAATGCCGCGTTGGCGCTTGCACAACGTTGGCGAATAAATGTTGATTCTCGCCGTGAGTTTAGCATTTTCACTGGAATTATCGTATGAATCTGAGACGATAATTTTGGCACTTAATATCCGACATGCGATCAGTAATATCCACATGCAAGTTTTAGACGAAATTTTATCATAGGATTGGAATCAAAATTTAATGCAGACTTACAAATGTAGTCACAAAATTCCATACCAAAACAGACCTATATAAATTATCAAGCTAACATGCTCGATAAAGTATAAACCTACAGAGATTCAACCCTCTGACGAACTTGATTCCAAATTTGAAAGGCGTCTATAGTTTAGATACTAAATTTGCTACCAAATTTTATCCGTCTAGATTTCTTCATTTTGTATTCATAGTCTACATTTAAATTCAACTATATGGACACACATACTTCTGTATAGATTTCGCTCAGCATCTGATAAGAGAGAGGGGGGAACGAACATGCCAAATTCATTTATTTAATTCCTGACTTGCGGTCTGTAATATCTGAATGAAGGTTTTAAGTGCATCTTTCCCCAAAAGTTGAAAACAAAATTTTACACACGTAGTCGTAAAATAATATACCAAAATTGATGTATTTAAATCATCGCGTTAACATACTTGATAAAATATTAACCTACAAAAATTCATCTATTTATGATCTTAGTTTTAAAAATAAAAGGTGTCTATACTTTAAATGCTACCAAATTTGTTTCCAAATTTTATCCATCCATGTCTTTGTTTTTTTGCAATCGTTTCAGTTTATATTTGATAACATGACAGACAGATATCTTTTGATTAGATTTCGCACAAATCCTACAATTTCGGAGTAAAGACCACGTACCGATTTCTCTGTTTGTCAAAGGATTCGGAGACGACCGTATTTCGACGATTCCATCTCATTAAGCACTGATACCCAGAACGATAAGCGCATTTTCGTTACCTTTGATCTTGGATACTTTTTAGTTCAGTTTTTTTTTCACTTGTATGTTGAGTACTGTGTTATTTACTGCAGCATTTAATTTTAACTCTAAATTTCGTACTTATATGAGTAGCCAAAAGTGATAAAAAAATTTCAGGAATGGTACGATAAAATTTTGCCTGATATCATTAAATATTGTGACGAAGAAGAATGGAGTGTTATAATATTCGTGGAAAAATTTAATTACATATAAAAAACGAAACATTATAGCATAAAAAAGATCATAATCATTTTGTAAAAAAGATATCACCAAATTTTAAGAATATAGATTTTTCATTTATTCGTCATAATTTAATTTTAATGTCATTTACATTAAATAAAAATTACTCTGAAATATTTTAATGTGCATTAGTACTTTTTCCTTTCTGTATTAATAATTATCTGTACTGTTCACGCCTCACAAAATCACAGATAATGCGAGTTTACTTTATTGCTAAATTTACTTTATTGTTAAATGATTTCTTCTTTCCTCTCATCCCTATTTAGTGGAATTAAACCCATCTTAACGCATGCGTAAAAGCGTGGATGGTTTTACAATCCGTTGTTAAACAGTAAGTCGTTTTCAGGTACAAAAAGGTCGGAAAAGTAGATTCCTTAAAACTCGAATTCAAGTTAGTTTATGATTATATTATTTTTTCATATTTTACTTACAAGAAAGTAAAACTGTCATTATTCAATCACGCGTCTCCATTGTAAAACGAATTAAAATTACTTTCTGCTAAATTTCCTAATTTAAATTTATATTCAAATTAAAGAAGAACTTCAGTGGCGTATTTCCATTGACCACCATTGCAGACTAATTATGTTTCTAATATTAGGGCTTCTTGCTTTGTATGCAGACTGACAATGGAATGATGTCTCGCCGCTGTCACAATCAAGAAGACGTGAAATTAGTCCCTTCCTATTTCTTTCGAGTTGTTGGTCTGACTAGAGCAAACGTGTTGTTCTTTTGTCATCCGAGAACGAGTTATTTCCTCCAGCGAATAGTCTCGGAACAAACAATCTTCCACGGAACAAAGGGCAGTCATTTTTGTGTTTTCCTGAAGACGAAAGACAAAACCCTGCCAAACAGATCATGTCTTCCAACGCTTTCAGCACTTTTCTTTCCATAGAACGCGCGGATGGGTGAAATTCGAAGATGTCTCTCTCGTTCATACTTCTTTCTATAGAGCGATCAGAAAATTGATCGAGGAACCAGAAAGAAATATGAAACTCTTCTCCTTCTTTGGTCGAAAATATCTTTCGTCCAGTGGCATCAGCTCTCTGGGGGGGGATGGAAGACAGGAACGTGGGGGTGAGAAATCGATGGGAAATGGCAGCTGGTCAAAGAACCAGATGGCCTACTCGGAATATTCGCGAGTGCATGGTTATTATTCAATTTTGTAGATGGAAATGAAATCCTCGTTTTTTATTTCTTCCCATCCGTGTCTACTTCTTTTTCTTTTCTTTTTTTTTTTTGAAGAGAAAAAATAAACAAAATAAAAAATATTAAAAAAATAAAGAAGAGGATGCATCCAGAGCTGAGGTTCGATTTTGCTTTAAAGTTTGGTGGCGTTTCCGTATCTACTTAATATTCGAAGCTTTTCTCTGGAAAAACTTATGAATCGCCGATTTTTTTTTCTCTTTCAAAATTTTTTGGAAAAATACGTGTCCTTTTTTTACAGGATGGAAGAGCTGTAGGTTCTTTGTGATAGCCGCGGAAATATTTGTTGAAGAAACTGGTTATTGAAGTTTATATAGTATATTTTATTATTTGGTCTATAAGATATTTTTCAGCTATAAATTTTTCGCCACATCTTTCTATATGGTTATATTCACCATAATATATATCGAGTCCATTATTATGGTTCCCGCTATACTTTATCGTAAGTAAAATCTTCCATAATGCATCTTGCAATATATCTAAGTATTTTTTGAAATCTATAATGAAAAATTTCATTCCTTCATGGTAAGATATTGAGAATTTGTTTTAAAAAGTGTTGTAGAATAATTATCTTTTTTATGTATACTTTGCAGATTTAATTCCTTTATAAAATTGAATTGGTAAAAAGTGTTTTTATATGGAGGAGCAATCTAATAATCCAAATTATCTGTAATGGAAAAATTCTTAACTATCCCTTATAAAGCCTAAAGAAAGAAAAAAAGATCAGCGGTTTTGTTTAGTTTATTTAGAAAAAAATATCGCCTTCAAATTGGACAAATTAAAAGACAAATGGCAACCAAAGCTTATAATGTTATGAAAATATTATTTAAAAATATAATGCAATGTTTAAGTTCTGTTCTTCTAACATAGACAATAAAAATTGTATTCTTTTACTATAATCTTTAATATAAATTTATAATCACACCTTCGACATTCAGTTACTTCATCAAGTATATTAGCACTAACCTGTTTACCCCGAGTTATCTGGGTTTCATAAATTTTGGTTTTAATTTTTATTCGAAGAAAACTCGGGTGAAGAAGAATTTGTCAGTACGATTTATTTTAGCACGGCTTCACTCGCTCGGGAGGAAATATTCAGCTTTGATTGGCAGTTGCAAAGTTCTGTTGGTTTCGCTGTTCATGTTGTGGGACTGGTAACGTGTTTAACCTTTTGCATAGTATTCACATGCCTGTGTGTTCGAAGTGATTCGTTCAGATACGTTCTGATTGGTCCAGAAGATTCCTGCCCCGACTCCGTTGTCACTACGGATTTCTGCTTGTGGACTACTCTTCATATTGTTGGCTACTGTTTGCTGTCCTGTGTGTGCGTATCGGCTGTATACAATTGCCGTCTGTAAATATTTGTCGACATTGTACTGTCCTGTCATCTAGGAAATCCGTCGTTAATTTTGTCTATTGTATTACTGATCATTGATTTTTATCGTCTACACCAGTGTTGGGGAAACTTTTTTTAAGACGGGCAATTTGTAATAACTAGACGATCGTAGCGGGCCAAAGAATAATGCTTAATCGTTAAAAAAACACAAAAACGCAATTAACAAAAGCCTACTACTAACTAATGCTTTTGCGCGGATGTTTGTTGAGGCAGTGGGAGTTTCGGGATTACACAAACTATTACTCGAGTCACAGCGGGTCGTTGCAGATGACTGACTAAGTCGCTAACTAACTGATCTTCGGGCGGCCTCGCTTGTATTTATACCTACCTGCAAGGATTGTTCGGGAATTGGAGTTTTGCGGTTCTTTCGGAAAAACAGAACAATGAATCGAAAATGCGAGAGTGTCTGGAAGTTTCGAGCGAAGAGGAGTCAGCTGTTTGGGTCGGATGAATTTGTCCAGAATACTATAGTGTTTTGAATATCGCCTCAGATAGTTTTTATGCGGGTTGTCACATTACGAAGTAAGAATGCGTTCAAACATTCTCCCGACGGCACTCTTAAACGGGCCGGATTAAACCTTTCCGCGGGCCGTAGTTTCCCCATCAGTGGTCTACACCATGCACCCCACTACAAGTAAACGAATTCAAATGATAAAGAAATCCGTACCAATATAATGATAAAAGAATAACAATAATTTCACATTAAGTAATAAACAAATATTTCCTTACGGATGACCAATCCAAATGTTTCCATTCGATTCAGTTACTGAAACACATCAAAGCAAGTGTTCGTATAGAATTCCAGAATAATTTGTTCCGTCCTTGTGTGGAATCTAATGCATCTGGCGTAGCTAAGCCCAGTAAAGAGTTATGTTTGGATGCCTTACTAATAGCTTTATGCTTCCAGAGCCGATCAAAGTATTATTTCCAGATTATGGAGTCGAAACATTGTTGCACAAAGAGTTGCCTAACCATTAAAAGGGAATCGCTAATGCTTTTGAATCTTTAAAGTACATTTCGAAACAAAGTTGCGACTCAGAAAGATTCTCCAATTAGACTCTAAAATTAATGGGGCTTTGTGTAGCGAACTGAACAGGATAAATTAATTGCATAGTAAATCTGCTTATTTATAATGAAAAGAGATTTTCAGTTAGCTTCATAATCATTATAATATGGCCAAAGGAAAATAATATTTCTGCTGATATTTTCGTAGCTAACAGGTTATTAATAAGGACGAAATGTAGTGAAAAACTTTTTATCTATCTTTCAAGAGATCGAAATTAAATATACATAATGGTTATAATTAAACTTCCCCTATAAATTGTATGCTAGAACGTAAACAGATGAACAGATTGCAACGAAATTTGGTATACAAAATATGCATGAAATGCTCTCACTTAATTTCGAAAGAAAAAAAAAAAAGGTTCAAAAATATCCACTAATTGGTGCTTTTTAGGGAAAAAATATTAATTTTAACACAATAAGGGATAAAAAAAAAAATAAAGAAACAATATTAACAGAGAGCATTTCAGTTAGTTTCATAGTCATTATAATATGGCCAAAGGAAAATAATATTTTTGCTGATGTTTTCATAGCTAACAGGTTATTAATAAATACGAAATGTAGTAAAAAATTCTTTATCCGTCTTTCAAGAGATCGAAGTTAAATATACAGGATGGTTATTATTAAATTTTCCCTATAAATTGCATTCTACAAAGCAAAAAGATGAATGGATTGCAACGTAATTTGGTATACAAAATATGCGCTCACGGAATCTTGAAAGAAAAAAAGTTCCAAAATTTCCACCAGATGGCACTTTTTACTGAAAAATATTAATTTTAACATACTAAAAGACCAAAACAAAATAAAGAAACAATATTAACAATGAGAACAAGAATTATGAGTAATAAAATGAAAAACAATGAATCGCTAGAAACTCCATATCGTTTCATATGCAAAGCATCACGATTGATCGGTTACGATCTGCTGTTGAACACACTGTCGATCGAATTGAAATTTTGCAGGGAAATGAGAGTGGCCCACGTTGCACCTTTGTCCGCATTGTCGTAGATATAATTAATAACTGGTGGTGGTGGGTCTAATGCGTCTTGGTCATATCAAGACTGAATGAGCACTGCTGTTTCGAATTAAGGCAGAAATGCCCGCCTTTCGTTGTTAACGAGCACCGTTAACCCATTTATGTCTACTGTTCCATTTTTGGATTACCAGTCACATAAAAGTTATTTTTTTCTCTAGCATATAGAAAATTCATGCAAAAATTCCAATTTTTAAACCTTAGGCATAAACGGGTTAAGGTGAAAGTACGATTTTGCTCGAACACGCATGACACAACCCTTTTTGTGGGGCAGTCGAACACATTACTCACTCCTTGAGATTATATTATACAATGGTAGATACCCTTTAAAAAAATCAACACATTATTTAAATTAAGATCGACACTGAAATAATCTAGAATGTTGCTCATAACAAAACTTGAAATAATTAACTTTTTTTGAAATAATATATTCAAAAGAATTTCTTTTTTCTTTTTTTTTTCAAAAACTAAATTTAGAATTAAACAAGTAATATAAAAGAAATTTAATTAAATTCCTAAGGTCAACAAACATTTTTTTAAATTTTAATTTTATTTTTAATAAATAATTACAAAAAATTATTAAGTATAAAAAACAGTTGATTTTCGTAAGTAGTGAACTCATGTTCTTCACCTTCAGGTGAAAAATACTGAAATAGTTGTATTTTATTCAGCTACAGCTTGTTGATTTCAAATTTCATTACAAACTTCTAAAACTCTATTTAAAGTAATAAAAAGGAATTAAATCCTTAACTGGGGAGGTGAGAGTTTAGGATTTAACTGTGAAGGTGTGGTGTAGGAGATCGCATTATATTTGCTCTCAAGTCAAATTTTCTAATTAAAGTATTCGTATGAAAATCCACCAATATATTATGCAGATATTTTTCTTCATATATAAGAATATTTTAGACATTTTTCAAAATATATTGTCATTGAAAAAGTAATTGCATTGTAACATGCATTTTCAACCCAATTTACACTTAACAATAAATCATATTCTGAAAAAACATTATTTTTTACTTTTAAGTCATAATTATTTTTCCAGTAGACAAAGGTACATAAAAAACAATATAATGAAAAACTCAACAATTATATGAAAATTTTTTAAAAGGGCAATGGGTAAAATTTGCTGTTTTTTTTATCATCATCTGTTTTCGAGGACATTTTAATCATACAGGTTAATTACTAATAAAAATCAGCCTATAGATTTTGTAGATTCAATATATTATATAAATTTTTCAAAATGCAGTATTATGAGAAGAATTCATTATGTTAGAGCAGACATAACAAAATAAGTCGAATGTGAGCTTTTCTAAAAAAAAATCTTTGTTACAAATACCCTCCTCACTAAAATCACCTCTAATTTCATCGCTTACCTTCACCTCTCATTTAATCACTCACCTGCAAATTTCATCAATCGCCTCTCACTAAAATCACCTCTCATTAACTGCTTCATTTAAAGGTCTATGAAAATCTGCTTCATAAGGGGATCAGTAAATTGAATGATATTTTGATGACTATGTTTTAGAGCCATCTGATTAAACTGTTTGACAAAGCTCCAATACAGGAACCCAAAAGGGGGGGTGCGGTCTGACAGACGTCGCACAAAGAAATATTGAAAATATAAAAAAATATTGGCTAAAACCGGTTGAAAAAGTGCACTTGTACTGAAGGTCATGAAACAACAAACTACAAGGTCAATTGATTCAATTGAGCTAAAAATAGATTAGGAGTGACCGAAAATCCATCATTAGCGATTTCACAGACCGCACGACACCCAGTTAAATGTTACCCAGTTGATGGTGGTCTCATCAAGAGAGTTGAACTTTCATTCTTCACCTTCAAGTGAAAAATACTGATATCTTTGCATTTTACTAATTGAGCTACTGATTGCTGATTTCAATTTTCATTACAAAACTGCTAAAACTATTTAAAGAATTAAAATTTATTAAAATTTCATTATTAAATTAATATTAAAAAAGCCTATATCAGTAGTAGAACACATATATTTTACTATACTGTATGATATTAAACAATATTCGCAATATCTTATAATATTTGTTAAATATTAAAATATAGAATACAATATTGTATAATATTTTGGAGCCGGATGTACTACCTGGAATTAGCATCATGTGTCTTCCAGTGCCAGTTTTAAAAAATGCACTTAAACTCGAGTGGATAAATAAAAAAATATTTTATTAACGATTGAAAATTTGAACAAGATATATAAATAAATATGTTTAGGGAGAGTGTGAATAGCAGGAATTGAAAAAGAAACGGTTTATTAGTTTATTTTTTAGTCTATTTATGACAGACGATTTTTAGTACGAAAAAATGAAAGTCCGTTGGATTGAATTTAATTAAATATCTTGGCAAGTTCAGAAGATAAATGGTATCTGCAATGAAATATTATGTTTTCATTTTTTTTTTCTTTTAATGTATATAGCATTACATTGTTTGACAGAAAACAGGTATTTTATTACATTTTGAAGCAAGATTCAAAAATATACATTTTCTAGTGAGAACACGAAATATATATAAAAGAATTTTCAACATTTTTAATTAATGGCAGACAAACTTGTTTATATTTTTTGGTAGCTTTTTTTTTGCAAAAGATTTTAGAATTGTGAAATATTTAAATGAAGTTCTGAATAATATAATTGAAAGTAAAGCACCTGTGGTTTTTAAATACCACAAAAAAAAGATACTGTGCCCGAAATAATATCTTAAATACTAAGCATTATTCTTCGGAAACAATTTACTTTTAAATAATTTCTTTTCTTTTTTTTTCAGAAGAAAAGTTCGACGAAGAACTATTTATTGGTTTATCTATCTATCTATCCTGTTACTGAAGACTATCGGTAAATGGAAATTCACGTCCGCCGGATTGAATTTAATTAAAATTCTTGACAGTTCTGAAGATTAATGTCACGGGGCAATAAAATATTATGCTTTCATTATTCCACGACGGTAAAGAGTTTTGGTACAAAAATTTGCAACAAAAATCCATTTAGTATAAGCGAAGAAAAAGCAAATCTAATTGGAATCTTATGCACTATTCTCTAAAGGAAACCACAGCGGTAAAAATTCGTTTATTTTTGGTCAGATAGTTTCGAATTAAAAAAAGAGCATTAAATAAGAAAAATAATAATAGGTTTTCTTTTACATCAGCTATGACGAAATATTTACATATTGATTCCTAGCAAGATATTTAAATGTGTCCGTTTACATAAATTTATCATCATGCCGTTAAAAGAATGTATTAAAGCATAAAGAATGTCCCACTGTGATATTTTATTCAATGAAATTTTTGAATAGCTAATCCTAAAGCAAACGTTTTAGAAAGAAGATACTTTCTATGCATCATCTTTCATTTATAGAGACATATGGCGTTATAACATTCAAAATAAATTAACTTGCTGTTCATCTTTTTCTGTTATGAATGTAATGAAAATCTCTTAAATGTTTTGTTACTTCATTTGCAATTTTAGGATGAAATAAAAGAGAAAAAATAGTAATGAATGAAGTCTACAATTGCAAATTTCAAGTTATCAAGTGAGAACATATTATTTTTGAAGTCATTAATTAGTTTAAATCAATTTGAAAAAACGACGAGGCTTCTAAATCGACCTTTCTCTATTTATATATAATTCTTTCAAATTTCCATCTTCAATCTTGCTAACTGGCAAACAAAGATTTCGAGCACGACCGATTTTGAGATGAAAAAATTCCATTGTTTTTCTAAATATCGATGTATGCGTAATCTGATAATTTCTTTGCTGTTTTAAGTGATTTAAACTAGTAAATGACAAATTAATTAAGACAATCCGTTATAATTCAGAGAATAAATTATTTGGAAATCAAATTACAGCTTTAGTTGGCGATAACTAGCCAAATGTGGCAACCTTCTAAATTATTTTCTATTAATCCTAAAAGCGGAAAATGGATGCCTCAAAAGCGATAAATTGCCACTTATATGCTTACGCCTTTTGAAACTTCAAAAACCTCAAACCAAAACAAAAAGACATTTCTGATATGATAATAATGCTTTAGCTAAAATTGTATGTTATAAATATCAGAAAGTTAAAAAAAAACATTTGTTCACTCAGAACAATTGTTTCAGTACCTTTATTTGAAAATAAAAGCCATACCAAGGAAATAAAGTTTGCACCAAAAATAAATATATCTTTTAAAGTATATTTTTGTCTCAATATGTCTTTTATTTACTTAAATATAATCAATTATGCGTTCAGTGATTAGAATGATTACTAATTGGGGGTATAAGAAGACATTCAGTTGTGTGGATTGTTTAGTAATAAATATGGTTTCTAAAGCGATAATCTATATGGTTTCTAAAGCGATAATCTAAATTAGAAAAACTGATGTCTAAAATTTATAACTCACCAATTTGTTTCCTACGCATTTTTAGACTTCAGAAACCTCAAACCAAAACAACATAGTTTTCTCACATGATAATATACGAAGTGAAAAATGAATATTTGGTTAAAGAAGTGGTAATGTATTGTTTTATCATATTTTGTGGATTTCACTGGATTTAGAAAACGAATGCGTATTAATAATTAATCAGAAATGTACAAATCATTAAAAAAATTCCAGATAATTTTTCTTCTCAGCTTATTTTTCTTTTTGGTAATATAGTGTATTGTGATATGTTGTGGTATGTTCATAGGATTCAGAATGTGAATTCCTCGTATTCTGAAATTCACAGATAATTATACAGGGTGTCCCAAAAAGATTGAAACGCGCTTTAATTCTTTAACCGTTAGAGATAAGTAGGTGATGTAATTTGAAAAAATGTTCAAAATAAGATAGGAGAGAAGATTACATTAAGAAAAAAAATCCACCTAAGAATTTAAAAAAGTTACACTTTTTAAATTTTTATACAACCCCTCTATGCAAATTTAGTCAATTAGAAAGTTTTTCCTTTCTATCCCAGAATACCATTAAAAAAATCTGCATAACTGTATCTTTAAAACTTCTTGAATAATAACACAGAAAAAAAAATTGACTTATGTCACTTTTCCATACCACTTGAAAGACTTTTTCGTCGGTGAAAATAGGGACCATATCCAAATTGATAATAGAAATTCTTCGATCAAAAAAAATAATAAGTGTAAAAGAAATCCAAAATGGCATTTAAATAAAGTCCTTATTGATGAAGTTAAACAGTTTTGACAACATAAGATTGTAAGAAGTGTAACATTAAAAAATAATAATAAATAAATAAAACGAAAATACATTTAAAAACACACGAATCATAAAGCATTCTCAAAATGTTTTCTGTCAACACCAATACATAATTGGGCTCTTCTAATAATGCTCCTGTAAATATTTTGGAGTTCTCCTCCTGTAATATTATGGCATGCATTAATTATCTTTGGTTTAAGGTCAGTTACATTCAGGGGGCGAGTATTATAAACTAGCGTTCGAAGCCGATCCCAAAAATAAAAATCGAGTGGAGTTAGATCAGGAGATCTGGGGGGCTATTCTGTGGATCCATTCAGACCAATCCACTGTTTATTAAAGTTTTCGTTGAGCCAGTTTGTTACATTTATAGCCTTGCGTGCAGGCGCTCCGTCTTGTTGAAAATACATTTTTTTTTACTAATGACAATGGTGTCGTCTCCAAAGTATCTGTTACTATGCCATATAAAATAAGTTGCAAATATTTTATAGCTGTAAGTGTTCCTTCATAAAATACTGGACCAATTAGTTTTCCGTTCCAAATTCCGCACCATACTTACACAGAAAACTTTCTCTGGTGATGTATTTCTTGCACAAAAAATGGTTTTGTATCATTCCAATAATGATCGTTGTGTGCATTTATGTGTCCATTTTCAGTAAACAAACATTCATCAGTCCACATAATGTTCTTGACAAAGTTTGAATCTGTGTCCTGTTGGATTAATAACCAATTGGAGAAAGCTACACGTCGGTTAAAATCAGAGGGATGGAGTGCTTGAAGTCCATAAATACAAAATGGATGCCAATTGTGTTTTTCAAGTATTCTATGGATTGACGTCCTAGGTAATGCTGTAATTGCACTTGCTTTTCGAATGCTTGATAGTGGGTTGGAAGAAAAATATGCAATAATATCAATTTCTTGGTCTTCATTGTACAAGATATTTCTACCAGGGCCAGGTCTTGGATTAAATGAACCGGTAGTTCTCAATCTTTTCATCATCCGATAAACAAATGTGCGTGAAATTTCAGGCAAATAGGGATATCGCCTTTCAAATTCCCGAGCAGTTTCTGCATTATTTCTATTGCAAATAGAATAAATCATTGCTAGTTCAAATAGTTCGTCATTTGTTAAAAGTACCATAATGCAAAATTAGTTACAGTATTTTTACTTCGACAATATGAAACTCAACATCGCTGAATGATTTCTAAACTTTATTTTGATATGCACGAGGAAATCTTGGTTGAGTTGTACAGGAAAGAGATAATATTGGAACTAAATAAGTAAATTGAAAAATAATCGTCTGCATTTCTTTATGTAACTTAAAAATAAAAATAAAAAACTTTAATATACACTTATTAGAAGCGGCTAAATTCCAGTTAAATGAAAGGCAAAAATCGTCTGGCAATTAATTTGTTAGAATGTCGGTTTGACAAAAATGTGATGAATTTGAAAACAATTAAAATTATACCACACTAATAAAACAGTGTTTTGCTTTTTTATAAATTTTGCTATAAAAATCTTTCAAATGACTTTTATTGATTTTCAACGAAATCTTATAAAATTTCTAATGTAAAAATTTCTAATGTAAATTTAGAATACACGGCATAAAATTACTTGCCCCTGATAAGATTAAAACAAAAGACAATTCTGTAAGTGTATCGTGAATCTACCGTAAATACGCAAAAATGTGTTTTGTAAATAATATAAAAAAATTTATGTGTTTATAATTTGTTGCAAATTTACATTTCCATTTTGGTATATGGTCACTAAAAACAGCGTTCAATTTTCAATTACGCATAACTCACTCAATTTTAGTTATACAGTTATGCAGTTTTTTTTAATGGTCTTCTGGGATGGAAAGGAAAAACTTTCTAATTGACCAAATTTGCATAGAGGGGTTATATAAAAATTTAAAAAGTGTAAATTTTTTTAATTCATAGGTGGATTTTTTTTCTTAATGTAATCTTCTTTCCTATCTTATTTTGAACATTTTTTCAAATTACATCACCTACTTATCTCAAACGGTTAAAGAATTAAAGCTCGTTTCAATCTTTTTGGGACACCCTGTATTTTTTAATCCTTTTTCAAAGTAGAAAATCGTAGTGAACTCTTTGATATTATCATTTTTCCGTATATTTTTAAAATTCTGTAAATTCAGTGTTATCTTCATTAATTTTTCTTTTTAATAAAATTCTGAGAACTTTCTCATTAAACCGTTCAGTGATTAGAATGATTACTAATTGGGGGTATAAGAAGACATTCAGTTGTGTGGATTGTTTAGTAATAAATATGGTTTCTAAAGCGATAATCTATAGTTAGATAATAAAAGGTGTTTTTAGTACTAATAGCACGCGCCATAGACAAGCCGGCTGACAAAATCAGTGATTTAAGTATTTGTGCAGTAGTTTCTGAAGTAAAAAGGTTCTTGAAAACCCGAGGGCAGAAGTCTGACTTCTAGCTCAATGCAGAATCGGAATACAAAAAAGATAGAGGCTAATATGTTATGAAATCTCAGCAAATATGGTATTGTGGTGATATCTTAATAAGCCAGATAACATCTACGGGAATTAGAAATTGCTTTTCTCCTGTGGACATGTTACTAGGCTTCAGACCCAAAGGTCCCGGGTGCGCTTCTGAGCCAACAATTCAAGCACTCTCGCCATAACGCTTGGCGTAACTAAAAATATCTCCGCTCGCCAAATAAAGATGGGTAAGGCACATTATACACAACAGCTACACACACCAACCACTCACTCAACAAACAAATTCATTACCACTCAACAACAACGCATATCGTTCGTCAACTCACTGGAGGGTGAGTCTGTGGTGATATCTTAATAAGCCAGATAACATCTACGGGATTGGGCAATTGCTTTTGTCCTGTGGCGATGTTACTAGGCTTTAGACCCAAAGGTCCCGGGTTCTATTCTGAGCCAACATCCACCACAGTATCAACTATTTCAAAAAACTGTAAATAATGTGCAATGTTTGTTAATATTATCTTTTAACTTAAATAAAAGATTGTATAACTTAAATAAAGATTTAATAACTTAATAGATTAATTTAAATAAAGAAAAAAAAAAGATTGAATGTTTGGCATATGGTTGATGAATTGTCATATGCATCAAATATATATTTCACGTATTTAATGCAAATTAAAAGTTTTCTAAATTAAAATATCTATACAACCAATTTCTTTTGGGATGTTTTAATTCTTTATACATATATTCCTCGGAATTTCGTGATTTTTATAATCCAGATACTGCTGTGTAACAACAAAATAATTTAAATAAATTTAATCAATGTAGTAGAATTGTATATTTTCTCGTTTTCTTAAATAATAATAATAATTGTCCTAGAAGATAATCAATAGATAAAATTGTCTTGTTTCGGAAATTTGATCACTTTCTAAAGAGTTTAAAAGATATTATATTTAATATACCTTTAAGCGCACATAACATGAAAAAAAAGAAGAGGACTTAGAAGAAGAGATACATGCTAGCACTAAAAATATATATTTTATTATTTCATACATAAGTTAATTAAACAAATATTTTTTAAATAAATTTTATCTGTATAATTTATTTCATTAATATATATGACATATAATTGTATTACATGTACAAAAATTTTTAAAAAAATCCCATTTTGTTAAAACCTTCATTTATATTCTGATTGAAACATTTTTGAATTTTAATTCCTGAACCAGAAATGTTTTATTATAAAATATTTCAAAATAAAAAAAAAACAAGTTTCAAACAATTATTTTAATTTTTTTATAAAAATAATGAAAATAAATAAATCTTTAAACGATTTCTGTTTTCTATAGAAAGAATGGAAATAAATATTTTGTCAAACGATTTCTGGTTTCTATGAAAACATTGAAAATAGACGTTTCATTAAATGATTTAAAATTATAAACATTAAGAATAATATTCACCCTTAATTTGTGTTTTTCGTTAGCAGGTGAAAATTAACAATTCTCTTTAAAAACATAAAAATTCCAGCAACGAACTCTTCATGAAAAATTATCGCCATTTCAAAGCATATCGTCAAATGACTAGAAGAAAAATGGCGCTGAAATTGAACTGCGGTTTTTGTTTCGCGTGGGATGGCAACAATGAGATTCTTTCGTGTTATTTATGGAATGTTATTTATTACCGTTATCGTAGCTGTTGTTAAGATGCTACCGTCTTTCGCTTTAGAAATTCCCCCGTAGTTAAAAATTTCAAGTGACTACATACTTAATAAAGGAGTTATGATTTTCAGGCACTTTATCAGGAAAACGCAGTTTAATGAAAATATGAAGAATAAAGTAATATTTTATGTTTTTATTTTTAATTCCCAAGCTTTGACTTAATTGGTCTGGGTCTTTAAGTTAATCATTTTATTATTCCATACGAAAAATTTATAGATGATTAAAAATTATGCACTTTTCAGTTAAATTAAGAAAATGGTTAATAAAACAGAAAATAGGTCTAGTTAAAATAGTTAAAAAAACAGTAAATGTCTATTTGTGCTAATGAAATCTTTTCATAGGAATTGAATGAAATGTTTTCAATCATTTCTAGTAAAAATAGAAGAATATGAACTTTGATAAAATTAAAACTTTGTCAACATTTGGGAAAGAATTCAGCAGGATCGAAGAAAAATGGCAAATTTATTATGGATGGGGTATTAAGATAAATGTATTTTCCAAGCTTAAAATTTATACAAGAAATGAAGATGTATTTTCTAATTAAAGGAAATAGTAAAAAAAAAACATAAAATCAAAGATATCTTAAAGACAAAATCGAATATTATTCTTTAGTTAAATTATCTGATTGGCAAAGAGGTGGAACATTACTTTAAACTTCTTTTAAAAGCAATATTTAAAAAAATGGCAATCGGCTATTGCAAATCTCAAATTATAATGTGAGATTAATATTTTTTTAAATCACTTGTATCATTGCAACACCTAAACAATATGTTCGTACACGATTCATATTTCGCAATTTTCAGCGTTTAAAACAGCTATATTTTGGCAAACGAGCTCTCTATATTTTTTTCTTGACTCCAGAATTTAGTTAGTGAAAAATCAGTATTAAACAATCACGTGATTGTCAGATTATGTATACGTCGATATTTAGAAAACGAAAGGTTTTTTGCCTCCCTCTAAAAAATTCGTTCTAGCACCAAAATTTTAACTCCAGAGCAGGAACTTGTTTTGGAAATCTGTTTTAAACTGGTTTTGAATGATCAGGTGACTATTATATTGCGCAACTGTCGAATTCTAGAAAAAGTATTATTTCTTTCAACACAAAATCTTTAGAGCATCAACACTTTTTTGGCCAAACTGAAACAATATCGTATTCTCAAATGATGTAAAAGCAATATCTTATAAGGGAAAACTTTTATCAGTAATAAGTCAAATTAACTTGTCAAAACAAAAATTAAAACATATATTGTTTTTTAAAGGAATAAATATGCATGTCATATACATATGAAATTAATAAATCGGTAAACTATATCTTTAAAAAAATCTTTAAACCTAAAATATTTATTACTATGCTCTAAGTTATCACATCTCTATCCTTAATATCAAGTTATCAAATTCTTATTCCATGAAATGTATGTTAATTCCCACTAAATATAGAATTTTTCTACGAATTTCTTCTGTTCTCCTTAATTAGCAGAACCAGTGAGTTAATACTCTAAATTTTTTATGTATTTACAGTAAAAGGCTCGTTAAGAGTTTATCTTTTTCACATTGTGACGAAAAATAGAATAGGCAATTTATTCCTCTTTTTTTGAAACCTGTCGTATAAATTTATTTAGTTTTCCTGTTGTATAAACGTATTTAGTTTTCCTGTTGTATAAACGTA
>JAPMOQ010055911.1:736663-798127 GCA_026543055.1 Argiope trifasciata
ACACACACACACACACACACACACACACACACACACACACACACACTGAGCTTTATTATAAGTATAGAAAAAATCAACATCTTCTGCCAATCATCAATCGTAATTAATTGAATCAACTTCATTTTGTTCATATAAAATTGTCATATGAATAATTTAATTAACCCCAATATTCTAATTATCTGAATAATCAGCTGTATAAATCACTGATACCAAAATTTGCTTCCATTTACAGTTGATAATCTCGATTTTCTAGAATTCAATATAGTATTTGCTCATTTCAGTTAAGTAGGATATTTTAATTCTCCAAGTTATCATCTACATAAATCTATGATAGCAAACTCTTCTATAAATTTCTCAATGACAATTATTAAAACCGACATTAAAGATAACATTTAAAAACATCATACTTACAATTTTATTTCTTCTGTATATTCTAAATCTTAAAATAATAATTTGCTTAAATCTTTTGAATTTCCATCAATCAGCAGTGGCAATTGATTTCATAAGATTCATCTAAAAATTATCAATACATCTTCGTTTAATCAGGATAGTCTAATTCTGCAAGTTATCATCTACGTAAATCATTGATTGCATAATTTTCTCGCAATTATAAATGTCAGTTAATATCGGATTTAAAGACGACATTTAAAATTTCTTCTGCGTAATTTTATTTATTCATCATCCTTATTTTTTCAAATAATTATCGGCATAAATAATTAATATTAAATATCAACTTAACAGAATCCATTAAAATTTATCTTTTGCATAACTTCATTTAATTAGGACTATTTAATTCTCCAAGTTATCATCAACAAAAATCATTGATAACAAACTTTCCACCAATTATTAATGGCAGTTATTGATATCGAATTCATAGGAAACATAAAATTTTTTTCTGTACAACTTCCTTTAATCAGCATATTTTAAATCATTAAGAAATTTTCTGCTTAAATTAATAATAATAATAATATGAACTTAATGAAGCCTCCTGAGGTAATTTAATTCATAAGATTCATCTAAAAATTATTGTGTGCTCATATTGATTTAAACAGGAATTCAATTCAATACTTATCTACATAAATAATTGATGTCATACCTTTTCCCTAAATATCAAAGTCAATTATTAATCGCAAATTTAGAGATAGCAATCAAACATTTAAAAGATATCGTCAGCGTAATTTTATTTAATCAACATCCTTATTTTTTAAAAAAAAATATTGACTTAATTAACACTTAATATCAACTTAATGGGATTTATTTGAAAATTTTCCCTTTTACAGCTTCATTTTATCCGGACTATAATTCTCCAAGTTATCACGAACATTAATAACAAAACTTTCTCCCAATTATCAACAATATTTATTAATATAGAATGATAATTGGGATAGATAATTCATATATAACATTTAAAAACTTTTTTTGTACAATTTCATTTAATGAACATATTCGAAATATTAAGCAATTTTCTGCATAAATTATCTATACTTATAATAAAGCTCATTGTGTGAGTATGTGTGTTGGCGCTCTACAGGACAAACCTTTAAGCCTACAGCTACCAGATTCGGCACACATATATTTTGGGGGTCTAGAATGTGCACTTTGGAGCGGTTTTTTCGAATTTTTAATTAGAAAAAAATAATTAAAAATTAAGGGAAATTTTGACGTTTTTTCACTATAACATTCAAAAATATTATCGCACAAAGATGATTTTTAGGTCAAATTAAAGATAAATAATAATCTGTCTAATGTTATCAATATTTTAGCATATAACTTAAGTTTCTATTCTTAACGCATTTTTAAAGAAATATTTTAACCATATTTTTCAATAACATATTTCGGACAAAACAATAAAATTTCGCAACAAACGAAAAATGATAAAAATGCAATGCGGAAATTGCTTTTATTGATGCGTTACAATCATACTGGCAGAAGTTCAAATTAAGAAATAAATCAACTATAACTTCAAATTAAATTGAAAAAATATAACTTTCAGCACTGCTTGGATGAAATTAAATAAATATTAAATGTTATATTTTCTTAAAAAATGCAAAACAAAGGACTATGATCGTTAATTTTGTTTTCTATTATCGTTTGTGATATCTATATTATTAACACAATAAATGAACTTTTTGTTTAAGGTAAACATGATTGTATTTATACAGGATACACATACAAATTCGAGCCAAATTGTTAATTTGTAAACCCTTAATATTAGGCATACAATTTGGTTAATACTGTTAACATGGTCTAAATGAAGTGAATAATTACATTTTATGTAGGTTGAGTCAAGAAATGCATTGATGAATACCATTTATATTTTCATACTTTGCACTCTGCGAATCATATTTAACAAAATATGTATACGCAACAAAATATTTTACGTAAAATTTGTTACATCAATCAATTTTCTAAATCAATCATGAAAGATGACTGATTAATATAAAAAAGCAATATTTTTATTAAAAAATTCTCTTTTAGATCTTTCCGTCTACCATTTAAAAAAAATATATCAATTTCAGGTCAATGAATTCCCGGAATTACTCCAAGGTTGATAATCAAATGAATATGTGTTAACCTACATGGATGAATGTGTGCGTGTGTGTATGCGTGCGTTAGTGCTCTACACACCAGACTATAAGCTCAAGGGATACCGCAATCGGTATGTACACTCTTACTTTGGAGAATGAAAAATTGTAACTACTTTTTTGGAAATTTTAATTAATTAAAAATTATGCTGAGCTGACATTTTTTTTTTTTTTTTTTTTTTTTGCGCGATAACTTTCAAAAATATTACAGCACAAAACTATTTTTTAAACCGACCGTTTCAAATGTCAACTTTATAGGATTCATCTAAAAATCATCGGTCAACTTCATTTAATCAGGATATTCTAATTCTCCAAGTCTTCATCTGCATAAATCACTCATAATTTACAGAACATCATCTAACATTTCTCACATTAAGGTATGGTTTTCTTTCTTTAACGACTCTACTCAATGAAGGAGATAAATTTTGGCGTTTGAATCATTGTCTTGAACGGAAAGAAAGCTGAAAAGAATCGAAGGAACAAAAAAACATATAATACGATCATTAGAGTTCTTAGATTTCCAATTTTATTGACTTTTCTGGTGGTTCGTGGTCTATCTCATCATTCCGAGGACATCGAAAGCCGTGACGGAAAAGTTCAAAGTTATCAAGTTTTCTTCATTTTGTCTTATTCAGCTTTAGGCAAAAGCCGAGAAATTCCTTTCTTTTTAAAACACGAACCATTTTTCTAATATTTTTTCCACATTCTTCGCTTTTTCATTTTGGGTTCTTTTTTTCCCTTTGAACCAGCAGAAAAAAAGTCAGAAGACTTTTGGAAAGTAATTATCTTCGGACTTTCAACCAAAAAGGAAAAAAAATTCTTCTTTGCTTAAAATTGTCATATAGACATAAAAGATAAATAAAGACATGCGCTGTCTGCTGTCTATTAGAGTCGTGGGCATTAAATAGGCGCAAAATATTTGTCGCAGAAGTTTAAAAGATGGAAGTCCCCATTCTTTCTTTGGATCTTTTCTTTGTTCTTTCTTTATTTTAAGTGTTATGTAGAAGATTTACAAGGAAAATGCATCCAATTTCTTTTGTGTTTTGTTTTAAAAGCGTTGCAAGGAATGAGGGAGAATTTGAAAAACTCTTTTTGTCAGCATTGTGAATGCGTTTGCGTTTGTTTATTACATCAGAGAAGGATTTTCGTTGCAATAAAGAAGATTTAAATTGTTTGTTGTCTAGAAGGAAATAGTCTTTTGTTTGTAGGGAACTTAAAAAATTTTACGTGGCAACTTAGCGTAAAGAAATACCAACAAAAGTATAATAATAGTAGTATACAATACTATGTTCTTTTATTAATTTTACATCTTCACTTAATAATATAAAGGAGTATATTTTTTTGAGTTCTCCAAAATAAATCGATTGATTCTAAGCAATTAAATATGACACAGAAATCTATTGGAAATATGATTCCTCAAATAGTTTTAAAATTTTAATCAATTATGTATTAAGTTATCTTTCAGCACTTCTGTTATATTTTTGAAAAAAAATAAACACGTAAACAATGTTACTGTTACTCAAGTATGAGGTTCCAAGAATTACTCGTGGAAATTGAATAGATAATAAATGAATTTTCTTTTTGTAACTGTAAATTTTGAAAGAACATCTCATGATTAAATCTTATAACTATAAACGAGAAACTTTTGATTATTCTCTTCCAAATATTATATAGCCTCAGAATAGGTTTTAGGTTAGGTTTAGTTAATAGGTTTAGTTTGGTTGGTTGGTTGGTTGGTTCGGATTTTTATGGCGCAAGAGCCAGAGTTGGCTATGCTGCGCCAAGATACATGATATGAATATATTACGACATGATTCAATAGAAAGCTTCCTCTGGGCTAAACGATTAATGAAAAATACTTTGTTAAAACAATTATAAAAAATACAAAGCTTTAAATAAGACAAAATTCTACGGCTAAAACAAATAAGGTTTATTAGGAAAATCCCTAATATTTATAAAAATGGATAAGTTAATAGATCTTACAAATTTGAGAGCATTTCGGAGAAGTTGTTCTTCAATTAGTTCAATTCAGATCCGCTGATCACGAATTAAAAAATTGCGTACAATAAAAATCAAATTTGGGATATTCAATTAAAATATGTAAAACTGGAAAGTTAACTTTACAATCTAAACACATCGGTACCCTCTCATCAAACAAAAGATGTTTTGTGAGTTAGGCGAGTGTGTTCAATTCATATTCTAGTTAATTCTTCATCAGTCCATTGAATCGAAGCAATAGCTCACATTCAAACCGTCAGTTTAGTAAGATATAGTTTGTTTTGATTTTTTTATTCAAAATTTCTTTTCAAATCGAAAGTATATATTAATTATACATATTGTGTTGTGGCTTATCCCACCTAGTTGACAGTAAGGGAGATCCATGAGACTGAACGTCTTCAAACAATGTAACACTGCATCAGGACTCTAGAACATCTGGCATCATTAAAACCGATGCAGGCCAAACTGTGGGCAGGAGCAGCTTGAGTTACATTGCATTTTGGACATTGGATATAAACTTTGTGGCCGATCACCTAACGTTGTATACGAGTGTATCCACTTCGAATCTAATGAGAGTTGTCTGATCGCGCCTGTTTCCAATCCCAATTAAAACAGCACCAGGCCGACTATCCCATACCATTAATAAACGGGGACCCTCCAATAAGAACAGATAGCTTACCTAACCTAGGGGTGATTTCTGAAAAAATAAGACAGCCACCATGAGCAGTATAATTTTATTTTCCCTCTAGGGCCAGACCAACAGCAATTTCATTTTCGTGCACATTCACAAGCCACGGAATTTACTGAAATTTATTCTTGACATTGTCAATCAAGCGATTCAAAAGCCGAACGATGTTCCTAGTCGTGAGGTCCCCATGCTTCCATCATTCAGATAAATCCTGAATGGAATTCCAGCAGTCACTCAGAATCCAAATGTAGTGCAAACGCTCTTAATTATGCAAAATTGCAAAGCCTCCTCAACAGCTATTAGCTCTGCACGGAATGCCGAGCAGTTGTCGGAGTTTCTTATACATATCCCAATGTCGTTTACATGTTACTTTATACATGTTAATTAAATCAATATGTGGGCTAGGGTGCTGTAAAATATGCTTCTCCTTCTAAGAAACAATATCTGCTATTTCATTATCGGTTATGCAACCATGACTAGGTATCCATCCTTTAGGATTTTGCAAAATAAATAAATAACCTACCGACAATGTGATGTGCTATCTTCTATTTGAAGTATTATTTGATAAAAAGATAAAACTGGCTTAGATAATTTAATATTAAGAAATAATACATGATTTAAAAAAAATTAGAGCAGTAAATTATTTATTCAATATTTTTTTGAAGTTATCGAGTTTAACACAAAAATTTTAATCTTACCTTAATTGTAATTAATTAAAATTTCACAAACATCCTTCTGAAGTACACAATTTTTAAGCTTAACTTTTATCTTATCTAAAATTGGTAGCGTTGTGAATTATAAAGCGCGAAGCGATACATGTACTTCCCACTTTAACTTCTAACATTCTCTTTTATATTCAGTAGAAATTAAATTTGATTTTCATTCTATTTGCTTAACTGTTGAAGAACAATTCAATAATTTATTGAATATTAGAGAATGAACTGGATAATGATTTTTTTACAACTGACGTAGTTCAAAGAGCTCTGTATCTGAAATTATTGCCTGGAAAGGCCCAAAATTGGTTTGGGGAATAATGACGACATTGTAAGAATGAATCCGCGAAAAATAGAGTTCCAAAGCTCACTGACAGGGGTGAAATTCGGTGCTTTTCACATAAATTGAAGATTTAACTGCAAAATAAAAATTATGTCTATGTTTAAAACAATAGAGTAAACCGACAGATGAATGAAGTAGCAGTAACGTTACTAGAAATGTGTTTTGCTCAAGGAAATAATGCTACCTAGTGGTTGAAAATTAACGAGAAAAATTTCGAATTAATGATTCATTTCATTCTTTTTTGAAATTTTTCTTTACTCAACAGTTTCCTTTTTTCTGCACTTCTTTTTAGACAACATTCAAAAATTAATTAATTATAATTAACAATTAGTGACAATGCAATTTTTTTCTCATTTGTTATTTCGAACTGACAGAATTATTTCTTTGAACAAAACACATTTCAAGTAAAATTACTGCTATTTCATTCATATATCGGTGGATAGTATTGTTTTAAACACATTCAAAAGTTTTATTTTGCAGTTAAATCTCCAATTTAGGTGAAAAGCGCCAAATTTCACCCTGCTGGTGAATGTTGGTACTAATTTTTTTTTTCGAGGATTCCTTTTTACCATATTGTTATTAGTTTCCAAAATAATTTTTGGGTATTTCAAGTCAATTTTTTCATCTATAGAAAATGCTATAAATCGGTTTCTAAAAAATTACCCTTTATAAAACAATTTATCACCATTTCTTTGCAAACATTTAAATCTTCAATTTCAAAAACTATTATTCTTTTCGATATTCACAGCTTGTTCAGAAGATAAAATTGAAGGAAGCTCTTTTAATGAAAGCAAGCATAGAACGAATATGCTATTATATGAGACCTTTCTAATGTAATATACATTCTATTTGTTAAACTATTACAGATAATCTGCAGCATTTATTAGATTATTTACACTATGGAAAAAATACATGGACAGACATTTTTTTTATCTTAGGAAAAAAAATATTTATTCATTAAGCCTGATTAGGGTTTTGTAACTAGTCTACTGATTTAAGGCCTAGGTGGTACAGATTCTTATTACCTATCTGTTCATTATGAATAGAATTCCCCAACCAAAAATCGGTCAAACTCTAAAACTTTGTTTGCCAGCTAGAAAAATTGTAAATGAAGGCTTAAAAGGAATATATATATATATATATATATATATATATATATATATATATATACAAAGAGAGAGAAAGAGAGCCGATAGAGAAGTCTCTTGATTATTTCATACCTTTTTAAACTGGTTAATGTCTTTATTTAAGACAAATAATGACTTTAAAGATAATAGTGTTCTCACGTGATAACTTGAAATTTAGAATAATAGATTTCATTTTTTAATACTAATTTCAGAAATATTTATTACGTCAAGAATCGTTAAATATAGATTACCAGCCATCTATGGAAACAGTTGACTCTGGTAATTGAGTTTGTAATCCCCTGTACAATTTGTAACCACGCATAAAAACAACTGATATTGCATACGTTATAACTCTCAACTCTACTGTTTTGGAATCAAATTATTTTTCTACAATACAAGCAAGAGAACATGAGGTTATTTACAAATGAATCATAGATATAGATCAAAGTATTTACGAACAAGTACGCTGAGATTGGTCATATAAAATCCTCCATATTTCAAAGAGAGGAATATATAACGTAAAAATTCTTTTTACTAAAATAAACGTGGTATAATTCTGCTTGAATCCAAATTTGATTGCCAGATTATAAAATGCAAAACTAAACTATAAATTGAAAAGAAAGAAATATAAAACTCATTAGAAGTAGCAACAGTCTAATTACACTTCATTAACTTGACGTAACCCTTTTTTTTAGTTAATTCATTGGCACAGATATAATTTTTCATTTGTTATAAATATGATTTGATTTCATATAGCAGTATTAGTTTTGAAATATAATCAAGATTTTAAAATCACCCTTATACAATATAAAAAATACTAAATCGTTAAAATACTCATGGTTTTCAACAAATTGTTTCTGTGGATTATACATAGAGCTTATCTCGGATAAAGCGTTTAACGTTTAATGTTTTTTTCCGAAACTAAAATCCCTTCTTCATCTGATAGAAACAAAACACATCACAGCGGGCATCTTTCAGATAGTTTTACTAAATCGATAGGAAACTTTCTCTTCCAAAAATGCGCCTGGCATACAGCCATTTCCCTTTTAGGAACAACTAAAAGGAGAGACGAAAAAAAAAAAAATCTAACACCCTCACACATATATACATGCAGCAGAGTTCCTGTTTTCCATCTGCATCCGAATAACAATGGCCGAGATCATCATAATCAACGGATGAAAACCGCCTTGCCGCCTTCCGCACGGCATGATTAAAAACGGACAGGCGCAACGCGTAATAAAATAGTTCCTTTTATTTTGCTGTAATATTCAGGCGATGGCTATCTAGCATTCTATAGTTGCAAGCTAGATAAATAGTTTTTTCATTCTTTTTTCAATTTTGTCTATCGTTTTAAAGAAGAGATTTTATTCTATTTTAGAATAGGAAATGCATTCCATGAAATTGTGTACAATTTTAATCGTCTGCCATTTCGTTTCAAGACGACTTTTTTCCCTCTTCAAATGTTTATTTGGTTAAGAACTTTTTTCTTTGCTTTGTGAGAGAGTTATCCTGTATTATTATTATTATTGTATGATTGTAACTTCGTGTATTGTTGAAACACGTATTTGTTTATTCTTCTAAATCGACAGAAAAAGTTTTTGAAAATCTTTATTATAGAAAGAGTAGATTGTCAAAATGTGTTTTGCATAGATGGTTTGCATAGAAAGGTTTTCAACGGAGAATTAAATAAAATAGAAAAAAAGTAATTCTTATCCTTTATGGAGTAAAGACTTTAATTTGAAGTTTCATTTTAAAAATATACATGATTCGAAATAAGAATTCTATATTTGTAGGAAATTTTCATTAGAAACTACTAAATTAAATATATAAAGAGTAGCATAGGCTATTTATGAATGCGTGTCATTGTTAGCAAATGTAGGTAATTATTAATATAATGAAAGTATATCAAATGCAAATTTTGAATTCTTTATAGTACATTTAAAATTAAATCGAAGTATCCCCTTTTAGGAAATCATTGGTCCATTAAATTGTATGTTAACCTAAACTTTATATTAAAACAACCGGATTTTTAATTGGATTAACAAACATTTCTTCTCATAAAACAGCATTTGAAAAACTTTGAAATGTGTGATAAACTACAGGGTTAATTTAATACAGCTGTATACATACAAACATTTATTTTTATTTATATAGATATACTATGGTATTCAAGATTGGCTGTCAGCATACAAACTAAGGCTTTTTCTAACTGTAACTATGAGAATTAAACTTTAGATGAAAATGATTTATTTTTAATGTGTTTTGAAATGTTTGATATTAAATGTATCATTTAATATAATTATATTTTTGGCTTGAATCTTGCTATTCTTATTGTGCTTGAATGTTGCTATTGTTATTGTGCTTGAATATTGCTATTGTTATTGTGCTTGAATCTTGCTATTGTTATTGTGCTTGAATCTTGCTATTGTTATTGTGCTTGAATCTTGCTATTGTTATTGTGTTTATAATATAATATCCTAGACACAAGTTAATAAATACATGATATGCACACTTACATATGTTTTAAATATTGTAGACCAACGTCATTGAGTGGACAGCAATACCTTGTAAAAATTAGAAGCAATCCGTAACCTGGAAAAGTCTGCTGACAAAGGATTTAACCCCTTAAGGGTTAATATTATCTGTTCAAGATTCATCCTAGATCCCTCCAACCTTTCAAGCAAAGATTTTATATTCAGGACATCTTTGTGACCAATGTAATTGCACGGAATATGTAATTGAATCTGCAGGTAATAAATAAATAACTAGTAGCAGTTTTGAACTATGCAATTTACATTCAGATTAATTAAAACATATTCAAATTATTAAGAAATTTAGTTCTAATTTGATATTATCAACTGTTTCGAAAATAAAATCATAGTCAAATTTCAGCTACGTAGATTTTATACGATTCAACGTCTTCAAACCCTTAAGGTGGGTTCACACGAGTCTAACTATTGCGCGCAATCGTTGCCTCTATGATGTTTTCTTGTATTGTCCTTGTATGAACAGTAGAGACAACGTCGTTGGGACTATAATCAACAGTTATGCCGACGGGACAAACATTTGCCCCCTTGTGATCATGCAGTTTTCTGGAAATAGGCGTGATCATCTAATGCGCACAATAGTTAGCCTCGTGTGAACGCACCTTTACGAATGGCAAACATTTAGACTTAGTATTGATGGATTGTATTTCGAATGCGAGATGAAAACTACAATACATCAATTAGAAAGAAGCACCAATTAATATATTCGATACGTCGAATTCACTTCTGTTATGAATTATTACACAAATAAAGATAAGAAAAGCAATTTCGAATTTTAAAATTAAAAAAAAAGCTTTAAGTCTTATGTTTAATCAAGATATGGATACTAAGCATTTTGACAGTGTTTACCAAAAGATAAAAAAAAAATACTAATGACAAAACAAGTCATTAGCTATAAGTATTGGCATATAAATAAATTAAGATTAATAATGCGCTTTTAAATATTATAGCATAACTATTATTGTCTATTCAGATTGATTTTAGAATTTAATAAATTCTACTCTATTCTATTATTCAGTTGATTAAATATTCAGAGAAAAATTATTATTCCTTTCTTAAATGGAATATAATTATTATTTATATGTACATAAAGGATGCACAAGATATCTAATGGTATGATTGAAAATCGTTTGCTCTTACTGATTTTAAAATTAACAAAAGAATTATAATAAAACTATGCTCTATTCGTTTATTCAGTAGATGATTATTCATACAAATGAATTCCAGTAGCCTTTTAAAATTAACCTTATAATTATATTATATATATTATAAGGTTAATATAATTCTAGCATAAAAATGGCTGGTTTAAAAAGGAACCGCTTTTGACGACAAGTGCTGATAGAAGCAAATTTTTCTCACAGATTCATAAGTAAGTTAAATTTTATTTTGAGATTATGCGAAATAAATTGTTAAAAAATATGATAGAAGTATTTTTTTTTAAATTCATTAAAATTAGAAACTTTATTTCAAGATAAAAATATTTGTATGATTGAAAAGATTATTTTTTAACTTTAAGATGGTGCAAAAATCAGATGATGGTGCTATGATTAAAATGCTACATTTTTGGAAGTTATCGCAGAAAAAGCTAAAATTTCACCTAGTATGTATTTTTAATTAAAATTTCAAAATAATCACTAGGAGTTGTACATTACTGTCCTCCAAAGTATATGTGTTGCAGCGTTGGTAGCTCTAGGTCAAATGTCTGGCCTATAAAGTGTCAACGCACTCATGCATTCATCTTTAGTATAAGTTAAGATTATTGCGGACACATATGTTATTAAATGATAAAATAGTACATTGTTCGCTATTTAATCATTTTAATTTTAGAATTAACAATGAAATTGTTATTGAATTATTCGATTATTCATTTGATGGATTGCTTAGGTAAAATAATTCCAATTCCCTTTTAAAGAGATATAGTTAGTAATTACCTAATTTGTTTTTATTTGTTGTTAAGAACATTTTCATTTGTTCGTATAGAAAATGTCTATCAGACATCATTGAACTTTAATAAAATTTCTGGGTTTGATTCCTCATTTTGAAAATGATTAAAAATGCAAGAGTATGAAATTTAATAAATGAATAAACAAACAAAAGAACGGAAATATTTAGTGGCAAAATTATGAAAAACGATAAGTTTTAGAAAATTCAAGAAATTACTCGTATTTTAATTTTTTGGGGTAATTTTTTTTCATATATTTGAAGCCTTTTATATAAAAAAACTAAATTATTTTGTTCTATAAAAATAATCCAAGTCCTTTTTCTTAAAATATATTTTTTGTAACGATATTAACAGGAAAGCTTCAAAAAATACAAACGATTAAGCTATGCCTTATTTTCTCCAGTATTCAATCTAAGTCCCAAACTATAGATCATACAATGTTGACATAAATGTTACATTCTATGAATTTCTAGAGAGGCAATTCTTCTTTTACCTATCAAAAATAAATACACCAACACTCTGCTTCTATAGCGAAGGCACACATCTTGAAAACCCTTATCTTCAAGAACAATAAACCAGAACTTGTCTATTACAGTATAACTTTCTTATGACAGAGAATAGATTCGAGACATCCTGCACGTATTCTTCTAGTCCAACAGCAAACACCCTGTCGATGGTAAAGTGCAAATGCTTCTACAGAATAAACAAGGTGAACGGGAATCCGATTTTCTTCTTAAAGAACGCATTAGAACTTTGAAATAATGCCCGTCTGCAAAGTAGGTCACATAGCTCATGTCCATTTTGAACGGCAGAGCGTGGCGTTTCATATCTGGACGCAAGCCAGGAGATTTGGCCCACTGGGGCAGTTGAGATGCTGCTATTGTGTGTTTATTTTCTGACCAGAGCTGCTCTATTTTTAGAGATGATCTTTGCCAGAATGGGTTCTTTTCGGAATTTTAGAATTGTATTTGAATTTTAAGAATTCAATCTGTTTTAGAAGACGGTTTTCTTGCCGAAAAACTGATATTTGGAATGCCGTTTCTTTTACTGTGATAATTTTATGCAATTTACATTAAAATAATTTATAAGTCGTTACTGTGATAATGTTATGCAATTTATTTTAAAATAATTAATAGTAGTAATAATTTATATTAAAATAATTTACACTGAAGCCACAGGAGAAGGCAGATATGACAGATATTAAGCCGTTTGATTGCTTCGGCTCAAAATGTAATATTATAATTGCTAATTCTGTGTACCTAATTTATCTACCAAGCTCTTAGGTTTGTAGTTTTCCAGTTCACTTTGAACATGCAGATAGAGAAATTCCTGGGAATGAATGTCGTTCAAAATTTAATAGAAATCAACAATCTTGGTGGTAATTCCTTACACCAAACATTATAAATTTAACTCAAAGCATTTTTGAATAATAATGTTCACTGAATGACAGACAAAGATTTGAAATATAGGAATTCATCAACATTTCGAATTCAATTATATATACAATTACCATACTTCCTTTGAATTTTGTGTGCAAAGAAATAATACCAAGAACCCATTTCACTTGTTACTGAACATGCTATTTCCACTCGGACATTAGAAACTAACATATAGAAATAACATGATTGTCTAATACTTATATTAAGAGTACACACGGCAGTCAGTTGACACATTTCCAGTAGTGAGATTAGATTCAAATGATGAATTATATTTATGAAATTCGCCTAAATGGAAAAGGCTTAAAGATTATGCTGTTATTTTCTCCTCTAGTGTAATTCAATACCACAATGATTAAACGTTCATTATTAATTATTGCTGTCTTTATTTATTTCGACAAGCAATATTCAAAAATCCATAACTCAGTCATTTTTAGTTGTATAAGAGCGGTTTTTTTTTTTTTTTTTTTTTAATGATTATATGCCATGAATATAAAAAATATGATCAATGAAACAGGGAATTCTAGAAAAATTTGGATTTCATGATTTTTTCAACATAAAATATAATTAATTCTCCATAGCTTTTAAAGCACTTCTGCATATGTACATTGGTATCTTTAATTATTTTAAAATTAGCTATTGAACCACGATTAGAATGTGTGCCAGCTACATTGCATTCTTATTTTCAGACTGGTTGGATTAAGATTTAAAAAGTGTTTTTGTACAATACAGTTTTTTGAAACTAGTGTACATACGTGAATTTGAAAATTTAGTCATCTAGTAAGGTCTTAATGTTGAAATAAGAACGATACAAATTCTTTTGTTTTGAATGAAAAAATGTTAAATTTTTCTTCCAAATTTAAACTTTACAATGTTAATAGCACAAAATTTAAGCTAAAATGTTGCTTAAAAATATTTTTGACAAAATGGAAAGTAAAAACCTATTATACCGAAAAAATCATTAAAAATGTTAAATATAAAAAAACAAATCTACAATCACGAATTTCAAGATACACGTGATAGCATTATCGGTTTTTTCAAACATTATTAGTCTTAAGTAATTTATGGCATTAAACAGGTTTAAACCTTTTTAAAGATCATTTAACTGCTTTGAAAGAATCATGAGATTTCTCTATACCCCCATTTCCATTTTATATATATAAAATGATAAATTCTTTAAACTGTCATTTTAAATTTTTCTAGCTGTCAAACAAAATGCTGGGGTTCGAACGAATTTGAGATGAAAAAAACCCATCACTTTTATAAATATCGACCCATGCGTGATCTAATAGTTTCGTGATTGTTTCAAACCGACTTAAACTGCTTAGTAACAAATTAATTGAAAATTAGTAAGAATTCAGACAAGGAATAATTTGGAAATGAAGTTGTAACTCTAGTTTGTGATAAATCGCCAAATGTGACACCGTTCTTCATCATTTACTAAAAGCGGAAAATTGATGCCTCTAAAGCGATAAATCACCAATCTATTGTCTACTCTTTTTGATGCTTCAACAATTTGTTGTCTACGCATCTTGCCCAATATATTCTCGTATCATATAATAGGGACTCATTCTTCAGAAAAAATCTAAAATTTTTAAATACATAAAAATAAGCATCCCTTACATACCAATAGTTCCATAAAATTTCATGTTATTATGTCAGACATTTTTTGTCATTATTTGTTTTAATTTAGATTATTCACCAGTTTAAAGCGATTTGAAGCAATCAAGAGACTTTATATATATATATATATATATATATATATATATATATATATACACACACAGAGAGACACAGACAGACAGACGGAGACAGACACAGATACAGACAGACAGAGAGAGAGAGAGTGAGATAGAGAGAGAGAGTTGGTGTTAAATACCCAAACTTCTGCGTTACTTTCTAATAATAATAAAAGCGAAAAATGGATGATTGAAAACTGATATATCTTCAGTTATTGCTACATATTTTGAGGCTTCAGAAACCTCAAACATCATCAACAGCATCATGGGCTCACTTGATAATAAGCACGATACAGAAATATTTGTGTAGAGTGAACAGTTTTTGTTTATTCTTTAAACGTTTCATAACGCCTGATTTAAGTTAAAATGTTACTTAAAAGTACTTTTGACAAAATGTAAAATGAAAAAAGACTGTAAAAAAAGCTGAGAAAAAAAGGATTCTTTGTCCTAATATTTTATAAAAATGTTAACTGATTCGGTATTTCACTTTCCGTTCTCGCTCCATAAAAATCATGATTTATGGTTGACAATATATACGGAAATCTGAAAGTCAAAACATGAAAAACGGACTCCATTAATTATTTATGCGAAATTTGTTTTAAAGCTTCTAAACAATAAAAAAATACTTAGGATTAAGATAAAAAAAGTAATGCTTTAACAGATTCTTTGTCATAACAAAACTCTCGGTAATATTTTGTACATACTTTTAAAAAAGCTTTTCTTTTATATTCCTTAAAGAGGTTAATAAAGTGTCATGAAAGTTTGAAGATTAATGTAGTATTGAAAACATACAAATTTTAGTCCACAAAAAATTCTGAAAAAGAATCAAAGAATAAAATTGTTCATAAAAACCATCCATCATAGAGAGTGTTTTTTTAGCTTTTAAGGAAAATCACAAACCGTTTAATGTTACAAAAATTTTTAAAAAATAACTAGATTTTTAAAAGGAAAAAAAAAGAAAAAAAAATGCCCAGCTTGCGGAAAGAAGTGTCGTTTTCGAGACATGTTTAAGAAAAACCTCAAAAAAATTGTCGTGTTTCGCAGATTATTCGTTTATTTTTTTAAAGCTTTCATAACTTGGTTGTTTTCTTTAATGTGTCTTTGAAGATTTTAAAAGGGTAGAGCAGAAAAAAAAACATTAATGCTGCGGAAACTTTTTTCAGTGAGATATAAAGTTACAGCTTAAAAGACCGATCTAGATTAACTATTCATTGGTAAGCTAGAATATAGCCCTACAGTTTTTTCAGATATGAAATTTCACATACTTTCTTCTCTCGTTTTGACGAGGTGAAGAAATTTTACAAGTTAAAATAGAGTGCTTTTGTTCTTTTATAATTTTATATCAGTCGTTTTGGGTTTAAAATTTATTGTTACGAATATTACGAGTCTGTGATGCAGCTTCCCAGCATGATTGGTTCCTTCACTGGAAAGAATGATTTACAGTATTCTGTACTGGATGCCACGGATGCTCTTAGAAATGATACCTGAGCTTGGCGACAAACTTAAAGACCATTTGGCAACGGATTCGACGATTTTGGCGACAAAATGGATAATTCTCGAAACTTTCAGAATTTTTCCGATTCGTCCATTAGGAACCGAGCTACGTCCAGATACGCCCTGGATATATAGATATTTTGAGCCACGCCACCTGCGACTATATAAGGGCGACAGTTTCAAGCTTAGAGTAGTGGTAGTCAGAATCGACATTAGATAACGAGTCCTACAGAGGAGAAGACAAGAAGCGGCGTAGCCAAGCAAGTGCTGAACTGAGCCGTACGCCTTCTACTCTGTTGAGGAAGCAGCGCCAAATACGATAGCCAGTGCTGTGGATATTGTTACTACCTTTGAGCTACGGTGAGCTGCTGTGTGTTCGTCTCGGCTGTAAATAAACGTCTGTGCTGTGTCCTCTACTAACGAACTGATCATTGTGTGTTCATCGCTTCTCACACCTACTATACAGGTGAACGAACCCGACAGATTAGGACAGGAAATCTGTAACAATATATTTACAAGTTGATTGAAGTATTCTACTTTTTATTCTTTTATAAATACTCGATACAAATTGCCTACTTAACTGTTTTTAAGTGCTTTACTGGTAAGTTATTTTCTTCTATATTAAGACTGCGATTTTAAATGTATGTTTTCCTCTTCTAACAGGTGACTCGTTATCTGTAAATAGTATAAAACGAAGTATTCTGAAAGTATCTGTATGTTTGAAAAAGAAAAAAAAAAAAAAAACTAGAGAAATATTTCCTTGTTACTGGGGATATTTGTTCCATTTAGTTCGTAATTTATTGGGGAAGGGATTAGAATATTGAAGTCATATCAAAATAAAGTATTACTTTTATAATTACGATTTTCATTATTTTTCTACTACGATTCGAGCAAGTGTAAAACAGTAGTATCTATGCTTTCAACTTATCATCGCATGTGCGAAAACCTCAAACTGCACACACGCAAATAGCAAGACCTCTGGTACGCACAAAACACAATACCACCGATCACAAGTAGAACAATTGCAAAAATAAACACCAGATATTTGAACAATAAATCTGGATTAAATGACAACACAACACAAGAGTAACAAGAAAAACTCGAGAAATATTTAATTGCTATTGGGGATATTTGTTCCATTTTGTTCGTTATTTATTGGGGAAGGGTTTAGAACATTGAAGTCATAGCAAAATAAAGTAGGAGTTTGATAATTGCGATCTTAATTATTTTCCTATTACGATTCGAGCATGCGTAAAACAGCCATATATATGCCTTCAACTTACCGCATGTGCGAAAACCTCCAACTGCATATGCAGAAATTGCAAGACCTCTGGTATGCATATTCGATACATTTCTTTGTTGGCGTCTGACGTTAAAGAGCAATTCAAAACTCATTATGCTGGAATTAACTTTAAGAAAAGTGTTTTATTTTTCATGGATAACTTTATGTGGCACTTTCTAAGATTACATTCGAACAATTTTTTTTTGTCGTGACACCAGGAGGAAACACATTCAATATAGTTTATAAAGAAACATTATGAAACAAGCCGAATTTTATTTTTATATCAAATTATACAGAATTAATAAAAAAAAAGCGTGGAACAGTGGGTGCTGTAACTTATTTATAGATTTTTTTTAACTTTTAACACACCTTTTCTATTGTATATTTTTAGGGAATTGTTTTGTCTAAGAACATATGTTTATGAATGTGTGCCATAAAATAGTTTTGAAGTTATATCTGATGATTTCTAAACATATTTTTTTATGTTTGTGTGACATGCCCATGCCATATCAGGTGGAGGATAGACTTAAAAGCTTTTTCATTTTGGATGTTATAGCACGAGCAACGCTGATTGATAATGCGAACTCTTTTTTAAATAAAACTTATATCAAAGAAATCAATAACAGTAATTAATAATTAGCGTATTTAGAGGTTAATTATAGAATAATTATTTTTAGGGAAATCTGCTCAATGTATGCATGTACGATATAACATGCCCAAAATTCGATAGCTGATACCGACATTTGATTCCACTAGAAAACACAATCACAAGTAGAGCAATTGTAGAAATAAACACCGCATATTTGAAAAGTAAATCTGGATTAAATGACAACACAACACAAGAGTAAAAACAAGGGATTTCAATAAGAAATTAACAAACATTCCAAAATTTGCTTGTCTTGTTCAGTTTAAGTCATACTCCCGTACATTTAGTTTTTCCGACTACGCATGGAGTTTTCTAGAAGAATCGTCTGATCTCGTCTCCTAATGCAGATGCCACTTTAACTCTTGATTTTTTTACATTTTTGTGACTAAAGTTGCCAATACGTCGTCAAGGCTTGAATTATCGACCTTGTTTCCATTGATATATCTGCAAAACCTATCTTTCGTTTTCGCAGGTAAGTAATATTATCACATATTTATAACAATATGCATGCAATAAAGTCAATGCTGTTCGAGTTTTGTGCCAAAGTATTGAAGGGTTATTTATTTTAACGAATAAAAGAATTTTATTTAATGCCACTTTGTTTCTTTTGTTTCAAATGTCATTTTTATTGAATTAAAAGCTAGAGCAGCTGATGCATTAGCAAAAAATAGGGCAATTAGAGATGTTAAAATATTTCCGTAAAGTTGAAAGTCTTAATAAAACAAATGTATTTCAATCAGAAAAATCACTAAAGGAAATAAAAATTTAAAAGCAATTACAAAAAATTCTCAAAACTCAAAGCGTAAGAAATAAAGATGAAATTTTAATGAGCAATAATTTTCAAATTAAAGACCTCTGATTTCAAAAAAAGAATATCTTTTAATCGTAAGAATGTATCTTTTAATTACAGAGTAAAAATGCTTACTTTTATAATAGATATTAAATAAAAAAGTTTTAAAGAAACACCGAAACAAGCAAATACTAGTTCTTAAGCGTTTAATACAGCAAAATTTGTAACTGCATAACATCAGAAAGAAATTAATTATAAGACTTTACTTCAGCTAGTTTAAATCATCACCGAATTGAAATCGAAATTTATTTGAACTTCTCTTTCACACTTTTTATTTAGTTTCATAAATATTTAATTGGTTTCTGGGTCCTTTTTTAACGTATTTCTCGAATTTCGCTGCAAGGGATTAAAAAAAATTACCCAGAAATTAACGCGACGAAATTTTCATCGTAATCATAATCGTACGTGGTGTTCGTTCCAAGAAGAACTAATTAGTGAGTGTTATAAGAATTTGTAAAGTTTCACACATTTATTTCATTTACGAAGTAATTTTTTTAATTCATTTCAAGTTTTGGCAGTGTTTTTTTTTTTCGCAAGAAAGCTTTGAGGTGTGGGTTAATGAATGTCTGAGCTGATTTCTGTGTTATTAATGAGAAATTCGAATATGACTTCAGGTTATTTTGAAGCACTGTGGAGTTCAGAAACTTGAGATCTCAAAAGAACAAAGCGGTATTGTTGAAAGAAATAAAAAAGTAATTCTTTTCTTACTCTTCTGGCAATTTTCATTATTAAGAATACATTTTCTGTGATTTAACTGGAACCGAATTTTTCTATTCGTATCATAGAATGATTGGCGTAGCAAATGATGGAAAATGGTCTATTTTGTACAAATGAATCAGGTAAGAATAAAAAATGCCATAATGACGTATTTTGCATTTTCTTAAGCAATATCTATATGTAAGCAACAATATTTTGCATTATTCCTCGGCAATTTTACTAATTTATATCGCCATTTTGAATGTATTGATAACTAATTAAAATTTTCTGTATTAATTAAGAAAATAACATTAAAAAACTATTTCCTTTGAATGGATGATTAAATGAGTGTTAGTAATATCACAGGAGGGAAATTTAATGCCGAAACTGGCTAATAATTATAATAATTATAAAAAGTGCAACTAAAATACTGAAATAATCAAAATAAAAATATAAAATGAAATCTATGATTTCAAATTGTCATGCTAGAACATTATTATTTTGAGAGACATTATTTTTCTTAATTTAGGTCATCAAGCATCTTAAACCGGTTTGAAAGAATCACGGGACTTCCCTAATTATATTATGAATTTTCATTTCCAATTGTTTTGAATGGGAAACAATTTCTGGAGATAAACGGTATTTTATTTCAAAATAGTCTATGAAACAGTTTATAAACACCAAAACAGTTTATATATAGTAATTTTTTCAGTAAAATAAAAAGTAAAAACTCTGAATTCAAAGATTAAGGCATTAAAACTAGATGAGGATCCACTAGCTTATTATTATGCTAATATAACTAATTGTAAAACGCCAGTAACTTATGCTTATTTAATGTAATAGCTCAAATGTTTATTCAGTTGAAATGCTTATGTATGATTATTACTTATTTTTTCTCATTTCATTTCTTAATCACAATACAATAATAATAGCATTAAAATAATTTAGTTCGAAATTGATAAATCCTTTAAAAAAAATCAAGAATTCTGTTAAATTGAAATTTTATGTCATATAAACTTTTTAAATATTTATTCTAAAATACACATCTCTATTGATGCATATTTATACAAAAATACTTACTATTTAGGTAATTAAGAGTAAAATTTAAATATTTTGAATAAAAATTTGCATTAAACAATCATTATTAAAGATATTGGACGTATCAGCAATTTAGAGAATACTTTTTGCTGCTAGAAATGAATAAACACACAATTTTCTAGACGGTATCCATTTAAAAATAAAATTTAATACTTTTTTAACCGGACAATTACTTTTTTTTATTAAAATAGAGATGCAGTAATAAGTGCGAAAAAAATCCAAAAGGACTCAAGCATTGAACCCATTTTCGGATAAATTTAACGATAAAATTGAATTCATTTCATTCATTTGCTTTATTTTTTCACAAAAAGGTTTTTTAATTGTAAATATGGCTGGAAAACATAAATATAAATGAACAATATTGTAAACATAAAACAAAAATAAATATTTTTGAATAAAATTTTTTGCATTCTGTAGTCTCTATTGAAAATATTAAACAAGTCATTAATTTCAAGAATATTTTCTGTTGTTGGAAATGAATTCGAAAGGAATAAAACCAAAATTTTCTATTCGATCTCTATTTTGAAATAAAATCTAGTATACTTTTAATCGAATAATTATTTTATTAAAATGGAAAAATTCACATCTCTTTCATTAAAAACATTTCCGGATAAATGTGACGATGAAATTAAATGCTTTTCAATCATATTTATCTAAACATAGCTATAAAATTATCGTTTGCTTTAATGTTTGTTTAACAACTATATAAAAATGTTTTTCCTTTTTTATTTTAAATATGTCTATCAAACATAAACAATGAACAATATTGGAATGGTATATTTTGATCACTAGATATTTACTGTTTCAATAAAATTATTTGTTTCGGGAAGCTATTGCAATATTTTTATTCCGTGAAAATCTTAGTGAAAAAATTCTTAAAGTGAAATATAGTTATATTTCTATCCACAATAATAAGAATGGAAAAACTCACTGGATTTTCTTTGCTTTTTCTACAGACGATAAAACTGCCTATTATATTTTAAACATAACACAGAATATTCACACAAAACATTTAACAGAAAATAGAAACGTTAAAAAACTTTTCAAAGAACAAAACATATTTTCAGTGAAAGTATTTCATATTTATTTTATTCTTTTTTTTATTTGTGAAATCAAACTGAGGTATAACTCCAAAAAACATATTGTGGCCTTAAAAAAACTATATACGTTTTTTACCAAGCGATTTTTATTTTTCAACAGAAAGTTGGAAATACTTTTTTTCCCTTCATCGCGTAACTCCTGTGGTTTCATCGTAATCGTTTCGTGGGGCTCTCACTCATATTCAGGCCCTTTTCTGTTTCCGACGATGGCCATTCGTAGTGGTCAGTCAAGTCTGGGGGCCACTCTTTTTTTGGCCATAAAATGTACGACGCGCTTGGTGGAGTGGAAAGTAACAAATGTGAAACCTTCCTTTTCTGGAACATTTTCGATGTTGCTGGGGAAATAAAGAAAGGAAGCACAGGAAATAAAAAAAGAACGTAGAAAAGGCAGTGCAGCTTTTTCTTCTCGCTTCTAAATCTCTGCTCCCCTCCCCCTCTGCATTCTTTTCTTTTCCTGCAATGGTGGGCTTTGAAACGTGCCGAAAATGAACGAACTTTTCTAACAAAAGAACTTCAATAAAGCATTTTCTGGGCACATCTGTGGGTTAAATAATATTTTTGTGATGAGAAAGCAAGTGCTAAATGAGGCAGAGGAAGAACGATTTGTTATTTTATGTAAGTCAAACTTTTTCATCTATTTGAAAAAATATTACCGGATTTGTTTATGAAAAAGCGTTCCAGAATAAAAAATGCTCAGTAATTCTATCAAACATGAGTTTAAATATAAAAAAAATTGACTTACAATTTTTTTTCTAATTTTAAATACCTCTATTTTTATAAATGTAAATTAGAAGCCAAGTTAAAGCAGATTATTGACATGTAAATAATGCTTATTTATAAGCATTTAAAAATTTTAGATGTAATTTCTGAACACCAAGTTCCTATCATATGAGACAAGGATATTTTGGGAAAACTGCTTAGGCAACAAATTGCTGGAGCCTAAAAATGCATTGGCAACTTATCGCTTTTGAGCCATCAATTTTTTCGCTTTTAGAGTTATTAGTAAATAATGCAGAATTTTGTTTTGTTTTTTGTTTGGAGATTTTCACTCGCTTAGTTTCCTGAAACATTCTGTTTGAAAAAAGGTGAAAGTTTCAATCTGGATGGTGAACTCAAGGATGCTGTGAACAACTGGGTTTCGTCCTGGCAACAGGAGTTCCACAAGAAATACTCGGCTTGTTAATCAATGGGATCTTTGTGCTCAGGCATATGGTGTATACATTGAATAAAGTCTTCACTTATAACCAGCGTGTGTTTCTTACCTTTTCATTTGAACAATCCTTGCTCATGAACATGTATGTTTTATACTGGTGTCCACTTATTGTGGTCCAACAGCTCTTTACTAAACTGTTAGAAAAAATGTATTTCCAATAGGAAAAATATTTCAAATAACGAATAGAATTATATTTTGTTGAAGCAATAATTATATGTATTATATTGTATGTATGTACAAAGTGTATTTCCTACAGGAAAAATACTTCAAATAACGAAAAGAATTATACTTTGTTGAAGCAATAATTATATTACCGAAAAAGAAACGAAACTCACTTTCAATACATAGTTTTATAAGCCATATTCAGTAAAAAGATTATCGACTTTCTAAAATATACTATAAAAAATTACTATGTACGGTAAATTATTACTACTTGTTGATAATTATGATTGACACAATTGTATCTTCTTAACGTAAGTGCGGTTTTCCTATAATGACAATGGCTATAAAATAAGCAAAAATCGTCAAAAAGCGTTAATTTTTTTTATTAATCGCTTTCCCAAAAAATATATGTCTATATTCAACTAAAATAGTGTTATAAAACGTATTTTTCCATAAAATAAATATTTCATAGTCCAAAATTGAAAAACTAAACTTTATGGAAATATTAATATTTGTTATCTAAAATAATAATTTGTAATTTTAATAAATGTAATATTAAAAATCTTTGAAGCACTCAATGTGTCTTAATTTTTGAAGAAATTAAATAGAATTAGTTGTAAATAATTTTATTAAAGACTAGCCGCCTTTGGCGACCAGCTGGTTCGCCATGAGTAAAGCGTTCTAAAATGTTCAAATTAATCACATATTCATTAGCCTTGAAGTAATTCCGGGCATTGTTTGACCTGAAATTAATATTTTCTTGAAGATGATGGACGAAAAGTTCTAAAAGTACACCTTTGCCTAATAATATTATTTAATTTTATAATCAGTCAGTTTTAACCATCGGTTATGCTTCCAAAATATAAAAAAAAAAATCTATGATGTTGCCAAAATATTAAATATGTTTTTTTAAAGAAAGCGAGAAAGGGAAAAAAAGTATTGAATTAATGATACAGATATTGTAAACGATTACATAAATATGCCATTAAGTTGGGATTTCAATGCATATCCTGTCTAAATTCAATTAGGTTTACCGTAAATAAAGAAGATTTATTGAGTTAATGACATAGATATTGCAAACGATTGTAGAAACCTTTGCTTTGCATTTATTTTTTAAAGAAAATATCACATTTTATATTTTTTTTATTTTATCCAGTCACGTGCTGAAAGTTGCATTTCTGTAGATTTATTTTGCGATGATAATTTTTTTAAATTTGAACTTCCGGCATTCTTTTATTTTATCTAGTCACGTGCTTAAAAACATAGTTAAAATATTTCTTTAAAAATTCGTTAAAAATAGAAGCTTAAGTTATACATTAAAACACTGATACCATTAGAAAGCTAATTTTTTAATCTTTAAATTGATGTAAAAATCGTGTTTATGCGATCATATTTTCGGAAGTTATAGCGGAAAAACGTCGAAATTTTGCTTAAATTTTAATTAATTCAAATTCTAATTAAAAATTGGAAAAAAGGGCTCCGAGGTGCACATTCCGGACCTCCAAGGTATACATGTATCAAATTTGGTAGCTGTACGTCCAACAGTCTGGCCTGTAGAGCGCCAACACACACACGCACGCACGCACGCACGCACACACACACACACATTGAGCTTTATTATAAGTATAGATTAAAAGAAACTAATGCATTTTATATTTCGAGTTTTTTTTTAGATATTTAAGTCAATTTGAATTCCGAAAAAAATATTTTTATACAAACATTGAATTTTCACATCTCTAAAATATAAGTATTTAATCAGAATTATAAAATAAGACAAATTTTCATTGTAGATAAATTTATTTTGGGTAATAAGGAAAAAAAAGAAAAAAATTAGATCACCTGGAATATCTTGAAAATTTATATATTAAAATGAACATTTTAAAATTCATATTATTTTATATCATTATATATATATATATATATATATATATATATATATATATATATATATTCTTATTTTAGCATTTTAAACAAAATATTTTGTTTCAAATTAAATAAAGAAATTTGATGAGTTTACATTTTACTAATATACCTAAACTTTTTCATAACTGTAAGTGAAAAAATATCAAAAGTTTGGGCTCTCTAATGGGATGTCTTCGGTGTTAATGAAATAGATTAAAGCTAGAATACTTGTGGGCCATTGCTAAAATTTCAATAAGCGCTTTGTGCCTCTGCATTACTGCGAAAGGTTGCCACTTAGAACCTAACTAAATTTATTTTTTAGTAAAAGACTACTGTTATTGTTATTTTTTATATTTCGTTAAATTATTTATTTTTAATCACATTAAGTTTTAAAAATAGTTTCTTCGGATTTTTCTACCACACCATCTTACTGAATTTCCTCGAAGATAAAAATGTTCGAAAATCTTGATTTATTTTTTTTTCCAAACAATACATGACATTAATTTAAATGTAATTGGAAGATTGATTTTTTTTAAAAGAATTCTTGCTGTAGTTTATCATATTTGATTGAAATGTTTCTTACGAATATTTTTTTTCCTTAAAAATATTTGGATGTTTATCATAAAATAGAATTGAATCGATGAGAATATCAAGCAATTTTTGAACTATTTTCAAGAGCTCCATTGTTATAAATGTTATTTTTATCACAAAAAGAAAGAAAAAATATCTTCTAAAAACCTCAAACCAATATTTAGGAACGAAATTTATTTTTAAGTGATTTCGATTCCAGCAGCTACAAGTTAGAATTACCAGACTACAGAATAATGAATAATTTGACACGAAGAAAGCAAACACTTACATAACAAACAAATCATAATTCTCTATTATTATATTTGATTAATTCACCCATTTTGACAATAGCCTTCGTTGAAAAAAAGATTTTCTAACAAAAGCAGACTTTTCCGCGAGTTATTAGAGGCCATGTTTTAATCGATAATCCAAAAGCTGTATGGACAAGAGAGACTGTCGAGTCGATTCAAACTAATAGAAATCAATAATCTGTTGTTCTCTATCTACAATCGAATTCAGGCCAATGCCCTGACAGGTTTTTTATGATTATAAATTACTTTGGGTGTTTTTTATAATATATTTTTTATATTTCTTTTAGTTTCTTTCGCTTATAGTTCGATTCAACATAACAATAAGAAAATCGGAAAGATTAACAAAGATAATTAATAGTTCATAAATATTACTGATTAATAAAGTTTGATTTGTTTTTGCGGTTATTTCTATATTGAATAGTAAAAAATCGCTATCTTGTTCTCTTAATTCACATTTTAAAATTTGGTTTAGTTTAGATAAATTGATTCAAATAATTGAGAGCACACCTTACTTTTATTTGGTAAATCCGACTTCAATATAAATAACACATTACCGAAAGGTGCAAACATGGTTTTTTTTTTTTTTTACACATAACAAATGGTAAATTCGACTTTCAATATAAATAGCACATTATCGAAAAGTGCAAAACTTTTACACATAACAAATGGTTTAATTAAAAACATAAAACAATCAAAAAAAAATTTCTAAATTGAAAAGTTTTAGAAAAATATTAAATTAACACATGTAGATTTTTGACTCTAAGAGTCGAGAATGCACCAATGAAATTTTCATATTATTTTGCATAAAAGGAAAGTGTCAACATTTAGTTGCATGTATTTTGTCTTTTATAATAATCTCTTAACTTCCTGGTACTGATTCGATCAAACTTTGTTCGTATATGAAAATATTTTGCCCCATTCTTCTTGTAAAATGTATAATGAATCAGCTTACATAAGTTAATATTAAAAACAAGGAATTTACATATTTATTCAAATTATGGAGGCTATTAAGAAACTAAGTTTCCGAAGGGAAATAAAATAAAAAAGTATAATCAACACCTGTAAAAATTAATAGAAAAAGATCAGCAATATGTAGGATTTAAGTGAAATTTTTTATTTTTTATGGATGTAAAAAGAATTTAGTTTTAATATTCTTTTACTGTCCAGAGTTATCTTGGGTGAATGAAAAAAAGCTAAATATTAGTCATTGTATGGCAGTTTTTGCTGTAAGAATTACACCAAGTGATGACATTCTGAGCACGGGTATCTGGTCTCTTTTCTGACCTGTTTATCGCTAGAATTTCATTTATGGGTACAGAGAGTACGCTGTCTCATTGGATTTGATTTTCTTTTTCAGTTGCAAGAATCACTCTGAAAAATCAACGATTTCGGTATTTTGCATCATCGCCATTATTTTATTGTTTTTCAGCGCAACTATCCTTTTTCATACCTTACCCCATTTATACCAAAGGTTAAAAAATTGGAATTTTTTCATGAAATTTCTATATGTTAGGTAACAAAATATTATAAAAATAACTTTTAAGTGAGAGGTGTTCCAAAAATGGAAAGTAGGCATAAATGGGTTAATAAGCGACAAGCAGACGTGTATTATACAAACGGTAAAACACATTAGCAGTCCCGGCAATAGGACCACAAAACCAAAAAAAACTTTGCAAACTGCCAATCAAAGTTGACTATTTCCTTTCATTTCCCCCAGTCCTTGTAAAACCGTGATGAAACTTATAGTACTTGCATATTCTACTAAGCACTAATTTTCTCGGGATAATAATTAATTGCAATACATACGAAATTGACACAACTCTGATCAATCAGGCAAGCGGTTAAAGTCTGGAAGGTAGAGATTCGTTAGAATCTCGAATCAGAATTATTTTTTTTTTTTGGTGATTATAATGCATTTACTATACTTCGCATTTTTTCTTCATGAATTTTGTAGTTCCAAAAATGACATTAGTTACTTGAAATGGCTCTTAAGATAGAAATAAATGCAAATTAGGAATCCCAAAAAAGTATCTTGTTTAATATTTCAAAACTTACTTCTAATCTCATACATTTTAAACTTAGGTTTCATTTCCTTTAGGATTGAAAAAAAAAACTACTACATACCATCTCTCAGTTCTTTTATGATAATGCTGTTTGAGTTGCTCGAATCTTTTGCTTCCCTTTGGGGAATATAACGAATCTTCTGAAGTTTTATTTATTAGACTCAGTAAATGCCTCGTCAAAGTTTGTGTTCAATCTTCTTTAAGAGATGTCCCCGACTTTTTCGTATTTGACAGCTTATACTTCGAATAATTTGTCAAAATAATCTGAAACTTGTGAGCGTAGAATAGAAAATCAGTAAAAAAATTTTTTTGACTTTTTGAACTTAGAAAAGAGATGAAAACTTATGTAAATATGTATGCTAATAGTTTCAAAAATCTATTTGATGCTGAAGTGAAATGCGTTTTTTTCCTCGTGCTTAAGAATTCTGTATTTAGAATTGAACGAAAATGATAGAAATGTTGCTTTGAACCGGAATATTTATTATTTTTTTCTGGGTTTTCAATTTCAGTGGTTTTTTTAATAATTCTTTGATGTTCTAATGTTTCCTTTTGTATATATTCATTCAAATTTAGTTTCAGACATACGCAATTTGCAATTATATTTATGAAGCAATGTCTTACATTCTTGACATCTTATGGAACTGATAAAAATAAATGCTCTGGAATAAAAAATAAAAAAACGGAAATATATAATTATTATCAAAATAATAATTATATATTAGAAAATATATAATTATTATAAAAAAACAAATCAAAAAATCTATACTCAGGATTTTGATTTATTCTCTATGTTTTAGACCGCACTAACATAGAAAAACGTAATTTTTGAAAATATCCATTTGTCTGCTTGAGGCAAAGGTAGCACAAAAACTCTGAGCAAGAGAGTTCAAACGTGCTATATGGTTTTTACACCAAATTTGCAGATAGCTATCAAAGACTAAAGAGTATTTTGAGTAAAATATGTTCAGTAAAAGTCCACCTATACGGCTACCCAAATATAAATTAACGTGATAGTTGCAAAACAATGAAAAGTAAATAGGAGAAACTCAATACACAGATTTAACATCGAAAGTTTATACACTTATTTGATTTAACATCTATACTGTAGACACATTTGGTTTAACGTCTATAGCGTAGACACTTATTTGATTTAACATCAATAGCGTAGACACTTATTTGATTTAACATCTATAACGTAGACACTTATTTGATTTAACACTATAGCGTAGACACTTATTTGATTTAACCTATAGCGTAGACATTTATTTGATTTAACATCTATAGTGTAGACACTTATTTGATTTAACACTATAGCGTAGACACTTATTTGGTTTAACCTATAGCGTAGACACTTATTTGATATAACATCTATAGCGTAGACACTTATTTGATTTAACACTATAGCGTAGACACTTATTTGGTTTAACCTATAGCGCAGACACTTATTTGATTTAACATCTATAGCGTAAACACTTATTTGATTTAACACTATAGCGTAGACATTTATTTGATTTAACATCTATAGCGTAGACACTTATCTAACATCTATAGAGTAGACTCGTGAAATTTTTAGCCAAATCCTAAGGCGGATTGACTGCATATTTGTCAGTATTTTAATAATACGTATTCAATATATATATATTTATTTATTATATTAATAATAAGTATTAAAAATGTTAAGATTTCGTTAAGGAGAAAATGGCTATCATCATCTTCTTGAGAATTTTGTAATTCTATAACATCTTTCAGTATCATAAATAGTATATAAATAAATAAGAACAACAATCAAGGAGAAGGGCTTTCTCAAACACTTCTCGCATACTCTGTTATAACAGTTTTATCCAGAGAAATAAAATTGTTGGCGGAATTTCTTGAATGTCGCAAATATTTTTATTTTCAGAATTCATACATGACCTTAATGTTGCTTATTATAATACAGTAAAAGAATATGATATGGATTTCGGAAGCGTTTCTTGGAAACGAATGAATTTCAAATTATGTTCGAATTACAATTTTAATTACAAGATCATGTGCTAATTTTTATTTATCTGAATATATTTTTATTTTACTATAATAATATATAATTGAAAGTACAGACCAACAAACTGTCATTCTTTGAACTTACTTATTAAACCGAATTTACAGAATTTAATTTTTTTTATTAATTCATATCCTTATAGGGTTGTATATTTGCCTATTATTGTGTTAGCTTTCACTATGGCATCTAGACATAATTCCTGCCAATATATTGCATTCAGACTTTGACATATATTGGGCAAATTTGATCATGGAACAAATTTCACCAATCCATTTCAAACTCGTTTTGAATTATTGTATTTTCAGATAGTTAAATTCCATTGATGACACAAATCCAAAAGTGAGTTTTAGAAACTTCAAGGTGATTCTAATGCTTAAAGATAAGTCAAAATTTCAATTTCGAATGAAGTTAATAATTCCCAACTATCTATTATAATATAATATGATTTTTTTTTTACTTGGCTTTAAGTAAACAGCAAGTAATATTAGGATACACCTATGAGGAAATGTTTTTGATTGTCATTAACTGTAGTATATTAAAATTGTTTCAGAAAAAAATATTTTTGTTGCTGTTGTCCAAAAGAAGTAAGGATTGATTCACAAACACTCGCTTAAATTGAACTCTTATAAGTAAGGGGATTATTTTATAAAAATAGGAAAAATCATAAAATAATTTACAATTATTGTAGAAATCATAAATTTGAAGTAAAACGATTGCCAAAGCTTAAAAAATACTTTAAAGTGATAAAATGTACGTTAAAATTTTTTTAAAAAAATATTTCCATGCAATTTTATGTATGGAAAAAAACGAAGATAACGAAGAATGAAGAAAAAATATACATTTGCTGATACTATTATGGAAAAGTATTTCAGGTGGGAAAAATGAAAAACAGGTAACAAAATAAAGAAGAAATTAAAACTAAAGTAATATTTGTTGAAATCAGCAACATGCAAATGGCAAATCACTATAAGCAATTTTAATAATGCAAGTGCCCAAAAAGGCCTCACTAAAGATCACCACTCCAAAGAAAGACTTAACTCAGTTTTCAAATAAGCATGCGTCGACAACATCAGCACAATTGTGCACTATTGCCTTTATAATCTTTATGATAGATCATCGTATATTCTTCAAAAAACGTCAAAGCTCAAAACCTAATAGAGATAGCGTCAAGATTCTTGAATATTCAGAATACTGCATTTTTATCAGAAAAAGTCGCCAAATGGATATCAGTTTTGTCCCCAAGAGAGGCAAACAATGCCAAGAAATCTACTTAACATCCGTTTTACTTCTTCGTAAAAGTTCTTTTCCTTAACCTTGAAGTTAACTGCGGAAAGAAGCAATATTATAAATTCATAATATATATGGTTTGCAACAGAAGTTTGAGAATAAAAAGAAATGGTTTGGCTTAAAGGATTCGGTGTTTAAATTTCGGAAACTAGTTTCTTTGACTTCATCAATAGAATAATTTTCTGTGCTAGATTTTTTGGTTTTAGAGAATATTTCTTAAAAAATCAATATCATTGTTTTAAAACTGTATAAACAAAAAAAATCTAAATTTTATTGTACTAAAAACCGTTGTTTGATACATTAAACTTTAAAAAAAACCGCGTAGAAATAGAAGTGAATTAGTTTAATTATCAGATCACTACACCAATGATTTTGTGTTGCTTGTTCGTTTATTTCAACTGAAATATGTGCCTCATTTTTTAATGGTTGCTTCTCAACGATTTCACTTATAAGAATTTTTCAAAATCAAATAAAATTTCACGCTCCTTCCAATCATTTTTTAAACCCGATATTCTTTGTAACACTGTGACCAGTTTGAACTGTCATTTCGCAAAGACTGAAAATCCCGGATAGAATAAGCGGCCTATTTTTTTTCTCTTGTTTCTTCCTAAAGCGATCAAATCTGGTAGATGACAAGTCTTTCAGAAAGAACATGTTTCCCAGGAAAATAATAAAAAAAGGACGACATTTTGAAACATGTCATCCGTAAATCAAGAACATAGATCGATTAAGAATTGTGGAAAACTCCATTCGTGTTGCCACTGCTGTTTCCTGAACTCTGCTCTTGTTGGATGTTGCCAACTCAAAAATATTAAAGAATGACAGAACATAAAAACATTCTGAGAAGATTAACTTTTCTCCAGCTCATTTTGTGCATCGGAGAAAAACGGAGATTTAAAAATATTGAACTTGTTGAAAACTAAAATAAAAAAAAATAACATTTTTCCGTTACTGAACTCAGAAAATCCATGAAATAAATTCTTTAAAAAATGCACTGTCTTTTTTTAAAAGTTTATTTTTTATAGTACTTTTATCTTAAGCAGGAGGAGTCGTGTACAGTAGTGAACGAGGTTTGGCTCCATTTTTTTTTTGTGGGCAAAAAAAAATAAAAAAAGAAAGCCCTTTTTCGTTAATGAGAAAATTTTATTATTGAGGTCAATTCGTTCTTGTCACACAGGCTTGCCGACTTTGCTGCCGAATGGGGATTGTAAAAAAATGAAAGCACATCTAAGAATTTTCTATAAAAATTTAGGATTTAAGAATTCCTGAATGAGTTCAATAGGCACAAAATTAAATGAACGTATTGAATAAATGCATAATACCATAAGTTAGTATTTACCAACTTTTTTGGGCGAAATTAGAGAAAGAAGTCGTTTGAGTTTCATTTCTGTTATTTTAAGAATTCTTCTGTAATAAATATTTTTCAGAAAAAAAAGATTCTGTTGGCTTTAAGTTTTTAAAAGATGTATTTACATTTTAGGAACGTTTTAAATAAAGAAAGTTTAGATACTATTGAGATCAATTTTTTCTTTCTATTGATTTCTTACCATTAATTTTATAAGAAAAAAAAATTAAAAGATATAATAGTTTTCAAACATCAGACGACAGAAATTGAAAAAAGTTTTAATAAGAACGATTCCAGAACAAAGACTTTTGTTTTGTAATAACCTGAACTGAAATTATTTTATTTAAATGAAGAAATGGTTTTTAATCCATAATTTTTAATAGTAAACTTTCGTTCACAAAATAATTGATAAACTCAACATATTTAAGGAAAATCCATCTGAATTGCAGTTTATTTTGCTTCGCTAATTTATATATGTGTATGGATGTGTGTGCGTGTGTATAAGTACGCACAGTACTTCTCTCTTAAACAACTGGCAGAATTCAACCAAATATCCCTAAATTATTTAAGATAAGGGAAAAAATACTGTCAAATTTCCAAAATATAAAAAATGTAATCAGATATTCGATAAATTAGAAATTAAGCAAGATTTTGATTTTTTTTTCCACATAAATTTTATTCCATAAAAAATCAATTTTTCAATGATGGTATTTTCTTTTTTGAGTAAAGTTTTCTTCAATTTTAATGATGTAAAATAATTTTTCAATTTCTAAAAAGCAAGGTATTCTTTTGTTAAGTAAAGCTGAGACTTTACAATTCTACCACAATTATCTCTTATTTTATGCATATCAGTTGATAATTTTATTGGGCAAATTTCACGTTCATTTCAATTAATTTTATTTAAAGTAAAATCGAAAACTTCGTTTACAAAACAACGATAAAAAACCCGTACATTATCTGCTTTAAAATAAAGTTTATGTTTTTATTATTTGTTTGCAGGTTATTATTATTTGCATTTTATTTGAATCCCAGATTCTTCGAAATAAAAATGACATTATTAACAGAAGCAAGAAGTTAACCATTTTCATTGATCGGCATCTTTTTTTATTTATGGAATAATATTCGTATAAGAGCGTTGTCACTTTTGGTAAACTAATTTATTTTGAAAAATAATTTGATTTTATTTTGAAAAAATAATTTAACCACATTTATCAGAATTTTTTTATAAACTATTGTACACACCAATTCTCTAATTTGATTGTCATATTTACTATTAAACTAAGTGGATGGTAATTATGATATTATTTACATTTGCCTATGATAGATTATATATCTATGACAAATTATTTACCTTCTGTAAATATTTTATATCATTCAGATACTCATGACTTTTAAAAAGTAATTGTATAAAAAAGTTTTCTCAGAACATTTTAAATATTTTTGTAGCAAACATTATATCGGGAAAAACTTATTTTAATCCATATTCTTTTTTCAATGACAATCGCCATTTTGAAAAATAAATATTGTTTCGTATATTTTTTTTCAAACGATAATATAAAAACTAATGCTGACTTAACAGATACTTATAAAAAAGGCTTGAAAATAGTTCATAACATTTTGCAGACGATTTCTAATATCGATGCGTTTTATTTGGAAATTTTTTACCACATTAGACTATTTTACAAAACAAACGAATAAAGTTTTCTTTAGCTACTGAATAATTACAATCTTTAATATAGTGAAACAACTGCATAAATGCTGAAAATAAGAAGCTAAAATAAAATTTGCTATAAAATATCTAACTTTTTCTAGCTCATATTTCTTCCTGATTTATTATAGAATTTTAAAAATATTTCTTTGCCTTTTATATTTTATTCTTTTTTCAAGTACAGGAATTCTTTTTATAATGCATTATTATGTGCCTCTCTATTTTAAGGGCCATTGTTTGATATTTTTAAATCTTTTCTTTCATTTTAATCATATGGTATCACTTTATTGTTAGCTCTTCGGAGTTACCTTTTATAGAGTGCCAAGATACTTAATTATCTAAACTGTAAGATAAAATTTTAATTATTTTATAAAGCTATTCTTTTCAAATATAAAGCTGTAGTACATTATTATTTTAAATAAAAATCAGTTATTGTTAGTTGCTATATAATTCAATGTTTTAATATCCTTTGTATGAACATAGCATCATTATTATGGCAACACCGCTTTAAATTAATATTGTTTAATAAAAGTAGGGTCCAACATTTTAAATCATACAGATAAGGAAATTTTCCGAACCTGGCATTTTAAAAGTTTAATATGGTTTGTCGTTGTTTTAGGAAATATCAATTAAAACATTCAATGTTACGCTCAAAACGAGATATCTCGTTTTTCAAATACTTCCAACTACAGGTATCTGTGGGCTAAAATTTATCTCTCTAATGCCAAATTGAAAAAACGTTTAGGTATTCTTCAAACATGTATTAGAAACTGCAACCTATTTAAACCGGCATAAGAGACAAATTTTATCCCACAGAAACTTGTAATTGGAAGTATTTGAAAGACGAGATATCTCGTCGGTAGCATTGAAACTGTTAATAAGAATTTAGTTTAAAAAATAAAAAAAAAACTTAACCATGATATAATAATGTTTCTAATATGAATTTTAAATATAATTAATTTTCACTCAAATTCTAGATATTTTTTTCATTTCCTAAATAAATTGAAATTGTTAAATTTATAAATGATTCAAGACGTTTTTTTAAAAAATATAGTAAAATAACAAAAATAATTTTGAGTTTATATAAAATTAATTGTCATATTCGGTATTGATAGAGTTAAAATAATCGCCTTGAGTCCTACAAGCAAATTTTTGCTAATATGTTTTATTATGTGAATAAAATACCTCAGAATTTCTTTGATTTAGACAGCTGAAATTTGAGATTGCTAGATTACTATCAAATTATGAACGAAATCTATTCTCAAACTGTTTGCTCAAATACAATTGAGCTTGATAATTACAAAACGCAAAGAACAAGAATTAGAATTTGGTTATTATTTAAAATACGAATTCTTATCAAATATTGAAGTGTATCTGTCAAACGACTGACTGTGTCAGTTTGTACTTTTGCATGTACGCACATACAAATATTCAGACAACCAACTGTTTAGTTCAATGAATGTGTATTTCTGTGTGGGGAATGTTATCTTCTGACTGCAAATGAATTTCCAGGCCAAATTTTTCTGTCAGCAAGTCGGTAAAAATGTGTATGAAATACAAATTCTCGTGGAAAAATTGAGTAAAAATATTAGATTTACGTCAAACTTCTGTAATTTGTAACAATAATTTATCAATGTCATGTCAGATATTCGCTGATTAACACAAGGTGCTATATTTTATTCAATGAGAAGAGGATAAATATTTTATTGGAACACATGCGAGAAAATTTCGTAGCGACTACTTTTTTTTTCAGATGGAGGATTTAAAATGGCAAAATTTTTACGAAACTTTCACTACAAATGAGGAGTTGTATCAAGAGAGTTGAATTTCTATTAAGCCAGCATTCTTAACAAAGCAATGGATTAGCTAACTGTCAATACATTGTTACTTTTCTGTGAAAATTATTTTATACTAGACGCCTTTGGCAACCAGCTGGTTCGCCAAGAGTAATGGGGTCTCAAATTTTCAATTAAATACTGATGTGCCTTGCTCTCTTTATAATTTCTCTGCCGGATATACTTAAACTTCGAAAGTCACGTAACACTGATTTACTAAATTAATGATATAGATGTTGCAAACGATCATAGAAACCTTTGTCTTGTATTTCTTTTTTAGAAAACATAAGATTCAATATTTATTTAATTTCATCCAATCACGTGGTGAATGTTACAATTTTTTTTCCATTAAATTTGCAGTCATAGTTAATTTATTTTTTTTTAATTCGAACTTCTGTCAGTATGATTTCAACAGAGCTAATAAAAGTTTTTCTCCCTTTGCTCGTTCATTATTTATTTTAGAAAATGTCACATAATATATTTCTCTTATTTTATCCAGTCACGTGCTAAAAGTTGCATTTGTTTAGATTTAATTTGCAATGATAGTTGTTTTTTTTTAGTTTGAACTTCCGTCAATAGGATGGCAACACGCTGATAAAACCTAATTTTTCCCCCTTGACGTGCTCGTGCAGATTAAATTTTATTGTTTTGCCCGAAATATATTGTTGTAAAACATGGTTAAAATATTTCTTTAAAAATTCGTTAAAAATAGAAGCTTAAGATATACATTAAAACACTAATACCATTAGAAAGCTAATTTTTTAATCTTTAAATTGATGTAAAAATCCTGTTTGTGCGATAATATTTTCGGAAGTTATAGCGGAAAATCGTTGAAATTTCGCTTAAATTTTAATTAATTCAAATTCTAATTAAAAATTCGAAAAAAGGGCTCCAAGGTGCACATTCCCGACCTCCAAGGTATACATGTACCAAATTTGGTAGATGTAGATCCAACGGTCTGGTCTGTAGAGCGCCAACACACACATTGAGCTTTATTATAAGTATAGATAATTTTAAATAAGATATAAGAGATAATTTTACTGAAGTTGATTTTCTTTGCTTCTGCATATATATTGTTTTCTTGTTCGTAAAAAGTGTGGGAGTTGTATGTATTATTGAGTTATGAATGTTGATGTAAATAATGTTAATGTGTTATTGAATCCTGTATGCCATCAAGAAGACAACGCACCAACTAAATAACTGCAGTTAACTTTTTTCTTTTTTTTTACTTGCCAGCATAAAAGTGTTTTTCTGCTCTTAAAATTTTAATGTGCTATTTTATTTTTCATGCCATCAAAAATAGGGGAAAATTACTAAATCATCGTATGTATATTTTTTTGATGAAATAGCATAAATCTATTTATCATTCCTCGAAATGTTATTTTATTTTGTATGCCATCCTGAACAGAATGAATTACTTAATCATTGTAGTTACCGTATTTTTGAATGAACCAGCATAAATATATTTATCTCTTGCAAAGTGTTACCATCTGTACACCATCAAGAATAGGATACATTACTAAAACATAGCAGTTGCCATATTACTTTACTAGCCAGCATAAACCAGTTTCTCCTCCCTTTAAAATGTTAATGTATTATTACATATTGTATTCCATAAAGAATAGGATACATTACTAAATCATAGCAGTTGCCATATTACTTTACTAGCCAGCATAAACCAGTTTCTCCTCCCTTTAAAATGTTAATGTATTATCACATATTGTATTCCATAAAGAACAGAACATATTAAATAACTTCAGTTGTCATATATTTTTTACCAGCCAGCATAAATGCATTTACCGTAAAAATTTTAATCCATTACTTAATTTTACATGCCATCAAGAATAGAATGAATTACCAAAACACTGCAGTTATTTTTTTGTTGTTGTTGAAGCAGCATAAATCTGTTTTTCGTCCCTTAAAATGTTAATGTGTTATTTTATTTTGCATGCCGTCAAGAATAAGAGGAATTACTAAATAACTGCAGTAACAATATTTTTTGATTAGGCAGCATGATAATGTGTTATTGTATTTTGTATGCCATCAAAAACGAATAACTAAATCACTACTGTCGCCATATTTTTTGACGAACCAGCATACATCTGTTTCTTGTGTCGTAAAATCCATCTTAAATAAAACTTTTATTTAATCTAAAAGTTAAATCAGACGAAATGTATTTAATCTAGAAGTTAAATCAGATGAAATCTATTCTAGGAAATAAAAATATCAGAATATATTTTCATGAAATAGCTGCAGTGGTATTCCGTACAAACTCAAACAGAAAGTGTTTCTTCCATTTCATTCTTCTCAAATCTCATATAACCCGCATCATTCGCCATGTGCGAGGAATGATAGATTTCCTCATCTTCATCTTCTTTCCTTTCCTCATCCGATCGGCTTCAACAAACGTTACAAAATTCCCCACCGTTTCCTTACTTCTCTATTCTTTTCAGATAGTTTTTTAAAAATGGCTTTTTCTTCAAGGAAAAAGGGGTGGATGGAAGGGGGGGTGGAGATATCATATAGCAATCTACTTCTTTCCTGTCTTGAAAAATAATCGGAGCGAATGACTCCCCAATCTGATTCGTTTGAGTCTTTCAACAACTGTATTATTCCGACCGATTCTATCGCTTTTCCGTCCGTGAAGGTAAGAAAGAGATTCTTGGCGATTTTTTTTATTTCATTTGTCCTTTCTTTTTATGCCGTTTCGCCAAGCAAACACGCATCAACCCTTCTTCCAACAAGGGAGAGGAATATAAGGAGAAAAATTGGACTCGCCCTGTTTCCGACACTTTGATGGATGGCGGAAATTTATGACGTTTGTTATTGATTGTAGGATTCTTTCTTCGCCAAATTCTGGGATTTTTTTTCCCCATTTCTTCTATTATTCTGTGTCCTTTATGCAGTAGAGTAACCTGATTTCTACGGTTATGAATTCGCTGAATCAATGCTCCAAAGCTAAACAATTGGACCTTTGCGCTTCACAAAAAATTATTCAATGTCGAATCTAAAATTGACAAAAAAAGAATAGTCCCTTTCTTGTGACTTAGAAATACCTTAGAACACAGTATGGACAACAAGTGAATAAAATTATGTTTTCAATGTTTTATCAAATTACTGCTGCAAAATTCGCATGGAGTTTAATGGTTTCTGCACATATAGCTTATACATACGATATATATAATCGGTAAAAGTATCACTTCTTAATTTTAATGAATTTAGAAAACCAGAATTAACATTGTTACTTTCTCTTATATATATTATGAATAAAGAATAATAATCATCAAGAAGTTCTAGATCGAGGCTTTTACGAATTTCCACCTTTCAGATCTTCCAGTTTGAGAAATGCATTGTTGAAGAATGTCTATCTGTCTTCCTGTCTTGATAAAAATAACTCAGAAAAGATTTAAGCTAGACCATGGATTCCAAACGTGGGCGATAACGCCCCCATGAGGGCGTTTGAGTTTTTCAGGTGGGCTGTAAAGAATCAAGGGCAAATTAGGGGGAGTTGATATGGTCCGGGGGGGGCGTGGAAAGTTTAACCAAATAGAGTCTAAAAAGGACTTCGAAGTTCGATGTCTTTAAATTTTTATCAAAATACTTTTTAACGTAATTAAGTATACGTTTTGATTGTTCTCTGAAACTGTCAGTTTATTTATTTAAAAAGCAGTTTATTATGGCTTACTTTGTATCATCAAATCCCCTGCCTGTCCTTACGACACTTAAGTTAAAACTTTTATTCCTCTTTTTTAAATAAAGAAGAAATTCAGTTGCGTTTCAATTCCAATAATATTATATCTATTAGTAATTTTTTTAATTCTTGTTTTCACTATGCATTATGTACTCTCTTATTTCTCTGGAGTGGGTGGTATTGAAATATTCACTACCGTATTTTTCTCATGATTACAATATTCCTGTATAGTCTAGAGGGAAAACATTATGTACTCTCTTATTTCTCCGGAGTGGGAGGAGGCGGTATTGAAATATTCACTAGAAAAGTTGGTATCAGTTTAAAAAAGGCTGGGAATCTATGAGCTAGACGTTTGAAATTTTGTATACGGTTTTACAACAAATTTGTGGATTTCTATAAAATTTGGTGCAAATTCCGATCAGTGAAAGAGAGTTTGTTCGACTGTTTCAATGTAAGTTAAAACAATAATCACAAAAACGGATACAATTCGGACGTATTTATATTTATTTTGTAGATACCTACCAAATTTTGAGAAAAAAATAATGGGGGATTGATTGTCGGTCGGTATACACTTTCAGAAACATATAAATGCGATAACAACAAAACTCGATGAATTAAACATATTAAATTCGATATAGAATCCTTAAATGCAAGTGCAACTTTTTAACAACTTTTTTTTTGTTTCAATCTATCGAGAAGAGTTGACCTAAAATATAGATTGGATTTTCGAATGTTATTGATCCAAGGCTACCACAGATAGGCAGTCATATTTCAAATATGTTTGTTCAAAATTTAGAAATTCATCAAAATGCCGAATTTTTTGCGGCTAAAATATTCCTTCATAGCTTGGAGCAAAAAATCAGAGTCTGCATCATGTTTATAGATTTTATATCTCGCATATATTCCACTTTTTTTTGTGAAAAGTTTTACTAGAAAAATAATTAATCCCTTGGGTCATGATATTTCAATCACAGGCAGACAGAACGACATACAAATATGCAGACATATTTCAAATGCGTTTGTTTAAACTGTAGAAATTTAACAAAATACCAATGCCGAATTTTTTATGATTACAACATTCTTTCATCATATAGAGAAAGAAACCGAATCTGCATCATTATTACAGATTTTGCCATTCCTCGATGCATTTACCAGTACATAATACACAAATACATACTTTGTACGCTCAAATAAAATTATGAAAAATTTTATTTGTAAAATTCAATCATTTGAATAATGATATTTAATCAATGACAAGCAGAATGACACCCATAAAGACAGATATACTTCAAATTGTTTGTTCAAAATGTGGAAATTCAACAAAATGGCGATGTCAATTTTTTATAATTACAATATTACTTCATAGTCTAGAGTGAAAACTCCAAATCTACATCATGATTCTATATTTTATGTCTCACTATTTCCCTCCCCCCGCCTCTTTTAATAAAAATATTACTAGAAAAATTGCTTGTGCAATGACATTTTAATCAAAGATAGACAGGCATATTACAAATAAGTTTACTCAAAATATGGAAATCCATCAAAATGCCAACCGATGTCAATTTTTTAATGATAATATTTATTTAACGTATAAAAAATACGAATTTATCATTGCCCGGTACATTTTCCTAATTTGTCATGAAAGTTTTAATAAAAAAAAACAGTAAATCTTGTGTAAATGACATTTTTATTAAAGACAGACTTATTTCAAAAGTTTTGGCTCAAAATTTAAAAATTCATTAAAATACTCATATTTTTTTACGATTACAGCATTCCTTTATCGTATAAAGCAAAAAATCCTAATCTACGTCATGGTTATAGATTTTATCTTGTCTCGTCATTTTACCCCCTTTTTCCTGAAAGATTTGAATAGAAAAATAATAAATCCTCGTTTAATGTTATTTTAAAGCAAAGATATAGACATATCTCAATACTATTGTTCAAAATATGGAAATTCATCAAAATGACGAGATCAATTTTTCTTACGATTTCAACATTCTTTCATCGTATAGAGCAAAAACTCCGAGCCTGCGTCATGATTATAGATTTTATCATGTCTTGCCACTTTTTTCCTTTTTCTCATGAAAACTTTTTTATTAGAAAAATAATAAATCGCTTAGGTAATGGAATTTTAAAGAATATTTAATGAAATACAAACGATGCTTTTTTGGAACAAAATTTCTATTTCTTCGAATGTTATGCATGGCTGCAAAAATCTTTCGAATGTACCATCCATCATTCCGCATTCGAAAACGAATCAATCATGCCACTACATTTCGCTGAACCCTTTGTAGCCTGTCGGGAAATCAGTCCACAAACAGTCTTGCAGAAAACTTTCCACAACAGACAAATACAAAAACCTTTCCTGACTTCCTGTAGGATTTCAATCGCCGAAACTATTTCCGCCATCAGAAGAAACCATGACAGCAAACGAACGTATCAGTTCTGGATCTTGCCAACAATTCCTCCGAGTCCTTTCTTCGTTGAGAAAAGGATTTAAACTGATTTCTTTTTGTTTCGGAAAGAATTCTGGAATTTAATCGATGTTTAAAAATATTTTAAAGAGGACTTAGTGGCAGTGTAGTTGGTTTATCAATTTAACCGTATAATCTTAGTTAAAAAGCAGTAAGATATGTAGTCATGAAAGGGCTATTTGTTGAAAAATGTGGATAAATTATAGTAGTTTGATCAACAATTGATATATTAGAAGAGAAAAAAACTGAATGTTGTCTTAAAAATATAAATTTTCATATATATTTATTAGAAAAATGTTTCTTATAACGTTAATGCAAATGTAAAACAAAAATAGTTTATAAAACTATTAATTTTAATGATTTTTTGTATAGAGGACGGACAATAATTGCCCAAATATTCAAATTCGAGATTTTGAAGAAACTCCACTATTTAAATCTTCTTAAGCTCGAAAAACACAGTTATAGAAAATGTTTGTCAGTTTGTCTATCTGTGACAAAGAATTCTAAAAATCTATTTACTAGAAATGAAATCACAGATAATAGAAAGAACTCATGTATTACAATATTTTGCTATGCAACGAAGCGTTTGCACTAAAATATTTGGAAAATGTGTTAGAGTTTTAGCATTTCCTAATAATAAATATATCTGTATTCTTTTTTTTATTCAAGCTAAGCACAATTAAATTATTGCTTTCAAATACAAAGAGACTCTCAAAGATACATTTTAACATAAACTAAATCTTGCTTAGTTTTTACTAAGCAAGATTTAGTTTATGTTAAAATGTTTCTTTAGAAAAAAGGAACCACACAGAATTTTATTAGTAGTATAATTTTAATTTTTTGATGAAGACTGAATTATCATTATGTTGATAAACTTAATTCTCTTACCAAGTGCCTACTAATCCAGTATTAATATTAATGAAGATAATGTATTTCTAGTATGCAAGAACGTAATATTTAGATGAAAATGCACTTCTTGTATTCAGAGATCCAATTGCCATTGCCAAAATTGATTAACAAAATCTGAATATCACGAAAGTATTAGTTAAGCTCTTCTTAGGAAATAAACTCAGGGCTGTTATTAAATTTCTGAAGTGTTCCTTTAGAGCAAAATGAAAAACTACCATTTTTCTATTTAACAAAATAAAATTAGAGTAACCAACAAATAGAAAAGTAAGAATTAATTTAAACTAAAAGAAATAATTAAGTAAAAATGTAAGTGTCAAATGACGGTTTATAACATGTCATAAGAAATTACAAGTTTTTTTTTTCAAAAATTGAGACGAATTACTTCTTTTTAAATTTTCAATAAATGTTTGACACAAATTTATTACGAATTTTAAATTTAAAACTGTGTGCATTAGTGAGATAAGTGTGTGATTAGTTATATGAAAATAACAATATCCATGATATACACAAATGGAGTGAAATTAATACTGACGTGATAAATAATATTAAATTTAAAAAAAAACTATTTCGTAGGTGAAAAATTAACTATGAATTAAATCAAAACAAAAAAACAATTTAAAGTTTAAGAAAATATTTCTTGTCACATGATAGTAAAATATCAGAATAAATTGCTTGTTATTTTAAATGTTATTGATTACTCAATTAAAATTTTCAAAAGATTCTTGCCACAAATTTACAATTATCTATTCTTATGTCTGTGCATACCTAAATGAGAATAGCAACATTTATTATACTCACACCAATAAAGAAATAAACACTAACCTGATTAGTAAGGAATTAAAGAAAACTAACTATTAAATAGAAAATTAACTATCAATATAAACTAAAATAATATTTTAAAGTCAAAAATTAGTTCTTTTTAGATGAGCTTGTAATATTTCAGAACAAATTATACTTTCTTATAATTGACCATGGATTGATTACTCCATTAAAATTTTCATAGGATTCTTGACAAAAATTTACTATGAGCTATGTATTTCCAACTATGTTTATAAAGAAGCGAGAATGGTTACATCTATTATAACCAAACAAATCCCCAGTAAGATTTTCTCTTTTATTTATTTTTGAAACTTTTCTCCCCACTTATGAAAACCTGAGCTGCTACTTTCAACAACAAACTATATATATCTCACAATGTACGGCGATGGAAGAAAAATAGATGTTCAGGTTACCAAAACAGTCCTCAGTTATGATAACCTTTACACCCTAAAGCATAACTCAACGTAATCGTACTCCCTAAGACCTTGGGAATAAGAACCGCCGCACTCTTTTATAGATGAGAACCGTTTGGAAAAGGGGAAAAATTTTCGTGGACTCAGACACTATCGCTAGAGTTAAGAAAATATGGCATCTACTGAAGAATACTTCATTTTAAAAAGGCTTCCATTTAAAATGCGCCGTATTTTTCAGCCAACGTTATCTTGGGAAAAGCGGGAATTTTTATTTTATTTTAAAGGAAAAGTAGGCTGGTATGCGTAAAAGTGGAATTCGTAGAAAATTATACGACCTTTTTTTACAGAAACTATGTCTGCAGTTTTTAGTAGCTCAGAATATATATAAAAAAATTACTGTGAAAAAAGACAGCAAACGCTTTTTTGCATGATAGCTAACGATAAGCAAATAAATAAATTTTTGTTGCAATAACAGCAAACGATTTTCTCAGAAATCGCTAAGAATAAGCGAATAAATAAATAAAACGTAATAGAAATAACAGCAAACGATTTTTTGTTGATATTATTTTTTCCGAATTGGAGTTTCTAAGAATTTCAAATAGGTTTTTGTTCAGGCATAGTTAGGAAATTACACAGTTGGGTGTCTTTTGGAAACTCCAATATACTTAAGGCATTCAAAATATAAGCTCCGTTAAAAAAAATCCGTTGTTCATGAATTCATGTATAATTTAGCTATGGAACTTGGAAAATAGTTTTCAGAACGTTTGCTTTTAATATATTAATTCGAAAAAAAGATAATAGATAGTTTTTTAAATTTATTCACGGTGTTTTAAACTTTTGAATGCAAGTTACAAATATTTTGCTTAAAGAAAATTTTCGAAAGAAAGATTTCACTCGTCATTTATTTATAGCTGAATCAGAGTAATTCGACCGTAAAATCAGGATTTAAAATTCCTTTTATTCATCAAAAATTTGAAACTTATATTTAATAATTTTTAAAAAGTGTTGCCATTAAAAAGATTCGTATATTAGAGTATTATATATATATATATATATATATATATATGGAAATGGAAATCTTTAAAAAATAAAGTATACATTGATACCGCATTTTTTCAATTTTTTAAATATTTTATGAAAAAAAAATTAATTTCATTTACAGTTATGGAATTTTCTAGTTGTTAAATTATATTCATACGCTCTGCGAATATAATTTACCAAATTATATTACACCAAATGTTATGGAAAATTTATTCAAAATCAGTACCTGGATTGTACGGGCAAAATCCAGTAAACTCAATAAAAAATAACAATGCTTTATTATTTATTATTGACCACTACATTTCAATCAAATGGGAAAGAGCGCTATATTCGAAACGAAAGCAGATGTATTTGCTGTAAGTATCGGCACGCAATCAGCAAATCGATAATAAACCAACATAAGATCACGATAAAAGATTTCGCAGCAGAGAGACTTTGCTCAACTATTCACCTCCCTTGAATCATCTGCTACTCTTAAATGATTACTCGCTTGAGTTGAACTCAGTTGTCTACTCAATATTGGGTTAATATGATATTAAATTTAAGCTGCTTTTCTCTGCTTTTTATTGACAAGTTACAGAAATTACTAGATAGAATATCATAACAGGAATCCTAATTTAGCTATAGCCATGTTTTTTGTAATTTCTGGAATCCCCGATTTTGCGAACAAAGCCTGCAGGTATTTGGAAAGGTTGTGGTTATTGGCTCGGCATTCTATTGCATTACTATTTAAAAACATCTTTCATATTTAGAATTCTTAGTACATTTGGAAGTAATATAACGTTAGTGTAATAATATTATTTGCGGCCAATTAACTAAGAATAAATTTCAAAAACAAACAGGAATCCGAGTGAATTAAATCAGAAATGTTTCGATGCAGCAACTTTTTGATTTGAATCCCCATTAAGGTTTATATACATTATATGTATACAAGCTAATTTCTTGTGCCTTTATGGTACTATGTTTAAAACAACGGCAATGTAACGTTATGTTATATTGAGTTGCAACAGTGTTACTTTCTCCCTCCTGCTAAACTTCGATTGAATCAGAAAAAGGGCGTCAGTTTACTTTAACTTGAAAAACATCATGGTTGATTCATCTTAATTTTAGAATCATTCAAATCTTTTAAAATGTGAAAGAATGGAACATCATAGTACAGCTTAAAATAATGCCATGTTATTTGACATTGGTGTTTGTCATTTGATAACGCACCATTTAAATATCTTTAAAATTTTACAGTCAATGTATCAAATGACCATGGATTGATTCAGATGTTCTGAATGTAGAAAAGTTAGACAATCAAGTAATAGAATACACGATAATGGCATTTTCATTTTTATACTTAAGGCTAACACTTTAATAATATAAATTTGATTTTACTTATTGTAATAGAAATTTTTCATCTAGATGGTATTTATTTATTCTTCTAATTTTTATCTATTACTATTTTTTTAATCAAATAATAATTTAAGAGGCTATCCTAATCTTTTACTTTTTTGATATTCTATATCCATGTTAAAATATTGTAGAGACTGATATAAAAGTCATTGAAAGAATTTGAGAAAATCTGATATGAAATTCATGGAATTTTTCATCGTTCTGTCTCTAGAGTACAACGTAGAGAGACATTCTAATCTTTTTGATACTGAACGAGATCTATAATATCATTTAAGTATTTTTCTAATCTTTAAACTGAAAAGTAGTTTTCGACTTCTGGAAGTTTTCAGAAGATTTGGATTTTCCAGACAGATTATTGGCCAGATGCTTGCAAAAGCGATTTCATGTTTAAATCTTTTATATTTACCAGGATTTATACATAAACCGACTTTTTTAAAAACTGGCTTTCGAATTTGATATTTTCAAAAACCCGGTTTTAGATGTTTTTCGAATGCTGGTAATAAAAAAAAATAGAAAAGAAAATTGAATTTATAAAAAATAACAAAAAGCCCAAATCAATACCAAATTCTAAATATAATGAAAAATTAAGGGTTACATATACATATTGCGTATACAAAATAATGGAAACTCAAACAAAATTTTCAAGTAATATTTATATTGTTTTCACCAATTTCAATTTCTCACAAGAGAATAGGATTTTAAAAACACAAAATATTCATTGAATGGTGGCTAAATCTAATTTTGGACTCGATATTGTCTGAAATTGAAAATACTCATTAACTAGCTACTGAGTTTGTTTTCCTAGTATTCATGGCATCAAATAACAAATCTAAAATTTTTGTTCTTTTATTCGTTGCTTCAAATAATGCAAATTCAGTTTTCAATGTCTTTGAATGTGTAAGTGTTTCTTCAAGATCTTCAAGAAACTTATGAATTGATTTTTCAATAGCTTATTTTAAACTAATTATTGTAGGCTTTGTGCTTAAATTTTTAGTTCATTTAACAGAAATTCATATACATTTTAATTGTTAATAAATTGGCATCGTATCGCTCTAAGCTGCTAGACTATTGGTCCTAACCGATAATATTCTATGAATTTCTATTAAAATATTTGTTTATTTCTTTTTGACTAAGCGAAATATCAAGGCTTTCTGGAAAACCACAGCGCCTTTTTTAAATTTCAGAACCGTTTTTCGAATGTGACGAATTTAATTTTAAAAACCAGTTTTTTTAAAACTTGGTTTTAAAAAACCATCACACCCTAGTATTTACTTTTTATTATAAGAATCTAAACATCAAGCGAGCTTTCTTAATCATCAAGAATTCAAATTGAGTTTCTGAATTCTCACGTTTCAAATGTTTTTCGAACGAAAAGAAAAAAGTTATAAATTCAATTTATCAGCTTCTTTAAAAATAATTTTTATCTGCGATAGATATAAGGAAGCCCAGCAGGAGGGATCTCCTAAAAATTTGCTTCCAAATCTTCTAATATACTTGTCATGTTAAAGAACGCGTTACATAGCATTGGCTTATAATAGTTACAAGATTTTGACTTTTGGAGGGAATTTTGCATTTTCACTGAATCTATCGTGTCGTTCATTCTTTAACTAGTTATTTGGCGATTTATCTTTGGCATGAGTCCAAAAATCGGATTTCTATCTTAGATACATTTCTTGCAAAATATTGAAACATAGATTTGACACTAAATTGCACTTGTAGCCACAAATTCCATACACGTAAGTCATCGGATTTTAAAATTATTACGTTTATTTGCTTTTGACAGTACAGACAGATAGATAGTCAGCCTACAGTTCGATTTGGTTACCTGTTTACACTGCAGATATTGAATCTGCGTACTGAATTTTATCATCGTTTTATAGTAATTGTGCTAACTTATATTTAAACAACTGGTCAAAGGGTCATCTTCAAACCGGATTTATTCAAAATTTGACATAAATCCAAATTTGGTGTTAAGAACGCATACAAAAGTTCAACTCATTAGCTTAAAGCGGTTTTGAATCATCTTTTTTACTGACAGACAGACATATTCCTAGTTTGAGCTCAGGGTTTACACTGAAGATTCATCTATATCACAAGGTCGAATTTTTGGACAATTAATTTACTGTCTATACTACGTATACGAGAAAATAGAAGGAAAAAAATTGCCACTGTTTTCGATTACTGTAACAGCACCCCTGCTTCATCTCTATAATTTCAGCTAACAGTCGGTTACTACCATGGTTGTTAAAATCTAGTTAAAGTAACTTTAGCTCCCAACATCAGTTTCATTGGAAGAATAATGTCCAGAACTTTCAAAAAATGGCTGCTTTTAACAAAAAAAAAAATTAAGAATACTATTTCAAATTCACATCATTAGACACGTTTCTCTTACATTATTTCCTGTGATTTCTATCCTTTGAAACTTATCTCTGTGATCCCATCAAATAGTTATGACACGAATTTAGCTTTCATTTAAGGAAACGCGTTTCTAACTAAAAGTTTACTAATGGTTGAGCAGCAAACATCGGATAACTCCTTGAAAAATTGCAGAATATATTCTACCACACTAATGAATCTTATAATTAATATAAGTGCGTGTATTTATAAAGGATTCAAACCAAAATGTATAATTTGTATCTTATGTAGGACTCACCAGGAAACTCATACATAAATAGTATAATAATGAGAAAAAAATTAAATATCACCTGAAAAAACATAATGAAACTTTTTTGAAGCTTAAAGAATTTGCCATCGTTTTCCCGTTATCCTGATATAAGAAAATCTGCAGACTGTTCAAGAAAAGTCGCCAAATTTATTTCTTTTGGCGAAGTTATATAAATGGTGACCAAATTAACCATTTCATAAATATTAACAAAATTAGCATATGCAGTGCTTGGCTTTGTAGGAGAGTCACCAACGCTATGAAACCGAAGCTCTATTAAATCAATGCCATTTGGCGATTTATGGGGTGAAACGGAAGGTTTTGGAGGCACATCTTTTCATTGTTTATATTGGCTAACGTAAATAGAAAATTAATAAAGATTTTATATTTCTATGAGATATTGACCTTCTGACCCCTATTTCCAAAACTTTCCTTTTCTAACCAAAAATTACCAAAATTGGTGACTTTCCTTAAATATAGCCAGAATTAAAGGCCTTAAATTTCGTAATGCGGAGAATAGTGTAAATTATTTTTGCCTCAGAAATCATACTTCGCTATGCTGTTTCTTTTGCTATTTATTTAGATTTTTTTTCTTAATTAGATTAATGTATGGTTTCCAGGTTAGAATATAAATTAAATATTTAGGAGGATCTGAAGAAAAAAAAGATTTTACATGTTTTATAACAGGAAGCATGCATGTGTCAATATTTATCCCATTAGCTTCGTATATAAAATTAACAAAATATGGAAATAGGTTGTAATAACGTTTGTTATTATTTCATCATATTACATACCTGAAATATTGATCTGAATATGGATGAAGTAATGATTATTCCATTATACTATCTAAAATAATTATTGATTTTTTTTATAAATTAAATGAAAAGTTTATAAAAATACAGTTTAATTTTTATTTTGATTATTTCCATTTTAAAATAGTCATATTAAATGTTAAAAATAAAAAAATTATCATGGACAAATATTTAAAAATATATATTAAAGATTCTTGAAATTAATCTTTTTCCGATACATCACAACACTATTATTTTAGAATCTATATCTATACAAATTATTTTTTAAATTGACAGTTAAGTTCAAAAAATATTAAAATATGGTTTTATTCTGTTCCAGACTTTATTATTTTAGCATAAAATTTCCAAAATTTAGAAAATTGGGATGTGAATGAAAGTTTTCGTAATAAAATTCTATTTTAAATCAATGCAGCAAAAGAGAAATTAAAATATTTTAAAGAATTTACAATCTGTTATAATTTAAAGAATTTTCAATCTGTTATAATTTAAAGAAAATTATAATAATTAATAGAGGAAAAATATTAAATGCTGTTCTAAAACATATTTAGAATTAATTTTCAGGACCAAAGTACAAATAAATTGAACGATATCACGGAAAAATAGACAAGAAAATTTTATTCTCTAGATTTAATTTATCGTTTGGTTTAAAATTATGAATTATAAGTTAAATATTACTCCTTTTTATACATAAAAACATAAAAAAACACTAATTTCATTGCAGGTAGGAATTAAAAGTATTTTAGAATAATATCAAACCACACACATGGAAATTTGGCATAATGTTAACTTCAATACTTTACAGAAAATAAACACTTGCCTTGACTCGAAACGTTCAATTATTGAGCATATTACGGCATTATACCTCCTAACCTTTAATTTCCACCCAACTTACAGTTCAAGAAGTCCTGATACTAATATTGCTCGATGCCAGATGTGTACATTGCATATTTACTTTAGAACTCCCAATATCCTCTGATGTGGTGTATTAATTAATACGAATAATGGACAAGACCCCATTTTATGTCAAATGAATCGCAACTCCTATTAGTAACGATGAATATACGCAATAGAGAAAGGTTTATATAATACAGAAGATAAGGCAACATATATCTGTTGATTCCACATATGATATTGCACGATTTGTGTAGTATGTGCTGAAATGTATATTGAAATGCAGTATACTTGCTAATTAGAGGATATTCATCTTCCATGATGACTACCAATTGTGTTTAATTTGAAATATTACTATATAAGCAATAAAGATATGATTGCTTGCCCTTGAAAGGATAAATTGTGTGGTTGTATAAATTTAAAATGGTGGTTGCGTAAGTTTACGGAAAGCGATTTAAAAAGTATTTTCCAATTTTTTAAACCGCTTAGCTGTTTTAATTTCTTTACTATCTAATAAGATACATTTTATCTTTGAAAATATTTTCTTTTTTTTTATTCAAATGGAAATTTATTGAATACTTGACTTATTTATGAAATCGAAGTAATTTTAATATTGAATTATAATCGTTACGAATGTTTCATTTTTTGTTTACAACTATTAAAGTTCGACAAATCGATGCACGTTTGGTACTTGGGCAAAACAGTTAAGCGGTTAACAATCTTTTAAATCTAAATGTAATTAAATTGCTCTAAATGCTATTTTTTATTCTATTAAAAATGTTATGTGTTCAAAAATCGCCAATTCTGTTTTATTTTATATTCGCGCTATTAGTTTATTATTTTAATGTTTTAAAATCATAATTATTGGTTAATCGGTGGATAATAGTTTAATTTTGGCTCCATTTCCAAGCCGTCATTTGGAAATGAATTTGATAATATCTTTTTCAGGCAGATCTTATTAAAGATGTATTTTTTATATATTTTAGCTTGATTTACTTTATGCCAAATTATATTAAAAAATACCCAATATTTTATAGGCATCAAAAAATGAAAGTTTTCAAAATCCAATTGAATAGTAGAAAAATATGATTTTCTTAACGAAATGCTTTTCGTGCAAGTATAAAAACTGAAAATTATATGGTTCTAAAAAAAATAAGTAAAATAAAAATTAATGAACTGAAATAATTTTATGCAATAATTTACGTCATTATTATGGTCCCAGGTTTGATACCAGCACAATAAAAACCGCAACATGCACATGAACATTTAGAAAATCATTTTTTATAATTATATTATGTATATTCTTAATTTACTGTACTAACAAAAAATAAGCCTACATAGATATAAAAATTATTTTTAAATAATTAGAAGTTACTTTAAATATTTATCTCTTTATTTTACTCACATAATTGCGAATTTTGTAATATCTTAATATCTCATTTTAAAAGTTTCACAATGGCTGTGGACTTTTCTTTATTATTTGAATTTCATAGAAATGCGTATTGAAGACAAGGAATAACACTTTATGATTTTTAATATTTAATAAATTGATTAACTTACTCAAAACTCAGCACTGTCAAGTTTTCGGCTTTATAAAGCCTTGGTTGAAACAGCTGAAGCAACTGAAATGAAACAAAAAATTAATGTCAATACAGAGCAAGCACTACAAATATATATATATGTAAAACAGAAACATTTTGCTTTTATTATAAAACGCATATAAATAGCCTTCAAAAAAGCAATTTAAAAATTATTTTTCAATAATAATGAATAGTTATGTACAAACATGAATCGATGGCAGTTTATACTAATTCTTGGCAAGAGCTTATTATCGAGTTGAATTTTATTTTAATCTTCTTATTTTCTATTTTTTTGTAATTTAAAATATTTCCGTTGTTTCGATTAAACATAATCTGGAATATTTTAATCTTTCTTTTCAAATTCCACTAAAAGATGGCACCACCGAGAAATAGTCAAAATTTTATTATATTCAACTGATTGGTTCAAAAATAAGTTCTACATTTTTCGCAGCAACAACGCATGGATATTCAAAATATTAAATTTTGTTGGGTTAAATTATTATTGAAAATTCAATAACAAAATTCACCCTTTATAAATATAAACTTCATAAACATGGATGCTTTTTTTTATATCTTGCATAGTATGACTTTAATAAGTTGGCATCAGACCTCGAAACTTAAGCAAACGAGAAAATAATGAAACTTTGAATTGTGAAGTAAAACTAATGCTATAATAAATACAATTGTGTTCATTACACATTTTAGATGATCAGCAGTAATTTTTCTTATTTAAGTTGAATATTTTAAACATAATTTGATATTCTTGATTCTCACAAAAGTGTAGGGAGGGGGAAGAGATAATATAATATGAGTTTCGGGATATCAAAGTGGTATTTCAAATTTAAATGTCTTTATAATATATATCGAATTGCATATTGAATCGAGCAATGAAAAGCCATTTGGTTTTCATTGTTTTATTGACATCTACTTTTGAAAGTCATGCGAAAACTAGTAATTGTTTTTAAAATTCAGTAAACACAAATACATCAATTAAAATGTGTTTTTTTTAATTCTAAAAAAGGATCTAAATTAAAATGCGTACTGTAATATTTTGGGCACATAAAATGGAAAAACCTCAAAAGTTTCGAAGAAATATATAGAATGTAGAGAAAAAAAAAAGAAAGTTCGAATTGAAAATATAGTTCCAAATTGTTTATTCTAAGGTACATTTCTACCAGAATCTAGTTTTAAGGATCCCTGAAAAATACAGATTAACACTCAAAAACACTTCCTTTTATAGGTATAGTATCTGGTACCCGGGGCGTTGCTGTCGCAGAAGAAATAATTTTGGAAATATCATTCGAAATGTGAAATAGCTGTTTTGTTTCATCAAGGAATGCTATAAAGAATGATAATTGTTTTCTCATTGGCAATGAATACATTACATTCAATGAAACTGAAAGATATGAAAATCAGAATAATGATGTTTATGCTATTTTTTACTTTATTATTCAAGTACATTTTAGAATAAATACTATATTTTTGTTTTTCCTTCTTAAGAAGAAACACATTTCTTGTCCGATTCTTGAGCATCCATGTAAAATGGCCATGTTAAAAATATCGATTTTCTAAGTTCAAAGCAATAAGTTGGCAAAGTTTTATCGTAATCAGATGAACGATACGATAGCGCAAAAAATACGAAGAAACAAAACATTTTGATATATTAAATATAATTTTATAATTGAACTACGGTTATAACCATCGCTCAAATACAAGCAGTACGTTGGCAAAGTTTTATCCCTATCGGATGAAAAATACAAACAAAATTCTATTTTTATGTATTAAATATATATTTTCAATTTTGTAGTATGAAATAAAATGATAGAGCTAGATCGGTCATGCTTGATTACTGAGTTTTTGTTAGGTGGATAATTTCGGAAATTACAAGTTATTCGAAACCGTAAAGAAATCTGTTTCTTTATGTTTATATTATATATATAAAAAATGCAGAGTTAAAATTAAATTATAATTTATTATTGTTTTGTTAAATTATAATTATAGAAATTTTCTACTTAATTTAAATTATAACTATAACTTATGATATGATTCAAGATCTATTTTTATTTCTTTTAGAATCAAATCAAATTTTCAGCATTTCAATTTTAAAAAGTTAAACGTATTAGTGTTTTAGCTCAAAATATATAACAATTTATTTCAACAAACACTATTGCGATACAGTTCACTTTATAGTTCCCTGATTAGATTCCAAAGACAAGTAAATCAAAACAAGAAATTCAGTCGTATTTCCCTTGTCTCAAAAATAAACAGAACTCAGTATAAAACAGATTCTATTGAAGTAAAAGACATTGGACACAATTTTATTTCATAAAAACAAGAGTTGATGAAGTTGAAAGAGAACTTATGAAAATCAGCAGACGATAATAAATTTGAAGCATCTGCTTCATATAAAAGAAACGGAAATACAAATTTAATTTAAACTACTCCTTAGAGTCTAGAGAATGGAAAGTTCAATTTGGGAAATTTGATGTTTAAAAAACTGTATATAAAAATATCCCGCCTGAAACAGAAATTTTATCTTTTCTATGCACTTTAATATAATTTATTTTTGAATTATTATAGAGCCTTGGTAATTATGATTCGCATTTGTTTGAAGAATATATTTAAAGCATATAATAAACATGATTAAATTAACTCTCTAGCCACGAAACAAAAGGCATATTCTCCATCTTTACAAGTTACTTGGTTGGCAAAGATATATTATTATTTCATATAAAAAGCGATTAATTTCTCAACAGAATTGTTTTCATTTAATTTGGATATTGCACATAAATAAGAATTATAAGAAGTTTTTATTCGGTCGGAAAAAATAAAAATTCATCCGAAATTCAAAATGCTGTGTAGGAATAATTCAAATATTTCCAAGATCCTTCGGATTTACTGGTGGAACCTGATATTTAAATGACTAAATGTAGTCAATAATGAACTAACAGGACTCGGGAACTGTTCTCATAACTGTAATTGGTATCTATTTGCATATATATAATATGAAATCATCGGGTTGCTATTTGATATGCTGAATATCGAACAATACGTAAAAGTATAGCAACAATGTTAAATATTTTGTGCTAATAGCGGACATCGATGCCTCAGATTGATACAGGTAGCAATTTCCTACCAGACATAAATTTAGCAAGAATTCAACCTCCAGACATTTGATGCATCCAATTTTCTTTATATTTGGTGAACTGATAACTGTAAATTATATCTAGGTACCATATCATATTATCCATGAACGTGCAATTTATAAATGTATGTTTACACCAATTTTAGTAGACGAGGGTTTTCAGTTTCTTACCTTGTACCATCTAAGTACGTCGTGACATTTACTACTGATTTTTAGGGAAAAATTCTGTGTTTTGGTGAACATGGCAATTCTATATTATTAAAAAATTAAAATCCATGGAATCAACGCACTAATTGTTGCTTTTATTTCATTTAAAAGGAAAAAACAAGTGCAACTTCTTAGTAATTGTCGTTATTCAGCTACTCTAGCATTCGGGACTGCAAAGAAAGATACGTGAAAAGAATACAGTACTACTTCATAATCATTGCCAAAAGAAACACTCCAATCTGGTGTTATCAAAAAGTTGAGTGGAAGAAAGTAGAGTGGTCTCATGATAATCAACACAAACCTGCCACTCAAGTAACCTTGAGCCGAGTTCCAACTATCTGCACATCCGCCAGACATGTTCCCCCATCAACCCATTTCGTGGTTCTCTGGGTTCCTTTAATGGCTGCACTTTTTTTACCGTCAAATTTTTCGTAGAAACGACAGACATCAAAGGAACCCAGAAACTACAAGAGGGGTCGAAAGGGGAGCGCGTGGCTCGCTCGCCTGACGAATGAAGGCACCATTGGTATGGCCCTTTGGACTTCCCGAAAAATGTGTGTAAAAGATACAGTGGCCCGCTATTAATCGTCGCCAACTCCTCGCTTCAGAAATACGGCATTGTTAGATCGATGAGAGGAAGAAGGTACAGTGGTCTTCGGATATATGCCGCCAAACGACTATTTCAGAAAACAGACATTGTTGGAGAGATGAGTGGAAGAAAGTGTTGTGGCATCCTGCTAATTGCCGCCAAATGACTATTTCAAATAAAACCCACCATTGTTGGAAAGATAAGTGGGAGAAATTGCAGTAGCCCTCCTGGTAATCATCCCCAAACGTCTTTTTCAGAAAACCGGCATTGTTGGGAAGGTAAGTGGAAGGAAGAACAGTGGTCTCCTGATAATTGTTGCCAAACAGGCATTTCAGAGAGCCGTCATTATTGGGAATACGCGTGGAAGGAAGTACAATTATTTGGTGGTAACTGTCGTTAACTGGCACTTTTAGGAATTTGGCTTTGTCCGAAAGATAAGTGGGATATAGCGGAAGAGAAAAAAAAGCACATCGCGTGTAGATGTTAAAGACTTAGTTACGACCTAAACTATAGGCTTCTGGCTGGATTTTGAATCATATTTTTATAATTTTTATTTCATATAAATTCCAGTATTATTTTGAATATTTTTTCCCTCTAAGCATAATTTTTGATATTAAAATGAATTTTTGACTTTGTGAAATATGTGAAGGAAAAAATTTGTAAGTGACAAAAAAAAATTAAATTTCGAATCCAACTAGCAGATTTTAGAATAAAGCATTTCTCTTTGTCACACATATACAAAAGAGAATACGTAAGAAACCAATAACACATTTTTAACAAATTTCGAACTTGAAATACTGATATAATGTGTGATCTTTAACCCCAAATTTGTAAATTTTTATTAAGTGTTAGACGGAATCCATCAAGAATAAGTTTGTTTGTCAAAGTATTCGAGTACAGATGAACATGATAAAAGGATTAGGACAGGGAGCCATCTATAAAATTTGGTACAAACTTTTGCCATTTTGTGTGCAGATTTATCAAATTTTCAATCACATTTGTTTATATAAAAATTCTTCTAGTATCTCATTGTAGGTGGTTAAAGGTAATTGAAGATGTTTTTTTTTTAAATTTATAATAAACTGAAAAAAAAAACAACGATTTCTTTCAAAAACAATATTTTATTACAGCATGGAGGTCTTTTTCCCTTCCTACCACAAATGTTTTATCATAAAAACCTTAACAATGGCGAGTGATCATCAAGACTGTTTATGAAAATACTAAAATGAGAAACTAAAATGTATTTTTTTCTTATTAAAAAAAGCCCTAAAAGATACTTCATCATTTACTTAATATGTTACGAGCGATTATTACTTTTAAAGTGCATTTAACAAGATTTGTGAGCTGCTAACTTCCGTTTCTGAATCTTACCCCTTCATATTGATTTTTTTCTTTGCTGTTAATACGCAGAGTCAGAATTAAAAAATTGAAATTAATGGATGTATATTTTTTAGTCGCTTGTTAAAAAGAAACGTCAGCTTTTAAAAATAAATTCCTATTTATTACCACTTCTTGTTCTTACAAGAATGGAAGGATAATAATAAAAAAAAGAAAATTAGGAAGCTTAAAAAGATCATAAAAACTTTTCTAATATAACATACCAAACTACTTCACAGTACTGAGAAAAAAAAGGAATTAAAAAAAAAATTCCCGCCATTCTTTTTTGACTTCAACGTTTTAATTAGTCATTGTTACTTAATCTCGAAACCGGGGTTACATGTTCTTGGTTCTTTTAGAAACAGGACACTGAGGTCGGTGATAAATGGCAAGCAGTTGTCTTTAATTACCAAGGTTCTTTCGTCCTTGCCGCTAATGGTGCATTAATTACTCCACTTTTAAGATAAAAGGGAAGCAGAATTTTCACTACAAAAGAGACCTGATTAATACGCCATGATGGGCCTTGTTGTTGTTTCGAATATTCCTCATGTAGATGGCGCTCATTGTACTAGGCCATCATGGAAGTCATCAAATTCATATTTAATAATGTATTAATGAGAATTCATCGTTAGTAATGAATATATATGTATTATTATATCTGATCATGTAGGTATAAGTTGATTAAGCTAACAGAAACACAAAAGACTCCTCAACAATACGATACGTTTAGAATTATTTTGAATATTTCTCATATAGATGACAAACACTGCACTAGGCCATCATGGATGTCATCAAATTCATATTCAAATACATATTACTTAAAAATGAGAATGGAATAAAGTGTTGTGGCATCCTTCCAATTGCCGCCAAATGGAAATTTCAAAGAAAATCCATCATTTGTGGAAAGTAATGAATATATTAGTAATGAATTTATAAGTATATTTTTCCATAAATAAAATTTTCAATGAATAAATAAGTATATTTTTCATGATATGTATTATTATAGCTTTTAATTGATGTATGAGTTAGTCAATTGATCAAGATATCTAAAAAGAATAATCGCATGGCAAAATATTTTTAATTAATACAACATGATGGGCCAAATTATTTTGAATATTCTTCGTATAGATGGCGCTCATTGTACTTGACCCTCGTGGATGCCATCTTATTCAAATAAATGTAATGAAAAATTGTTCCCAGGTAGCACATTCTGTTGCATTATATTGTTCAATATTGTGCGATATTATATCATATTAAAAATATTCTACTATATTAAACATTATTGTGATCAATGTCATACAATATTGTACAATAATTGTGTGCTACTAGGGTTAGTAGTGTGGTGGTAAGTTCATAATCCCCAAAAGAAATTTCAAACCTGAGTGTACGCTTCTGTCTAGGGGTTATGTTACACGGCTACGGACAACAATGATTCCGAGATCGAACCACAGTAGAATGAATATATTTTGATGTATATATTATAAATTCTAAATGATTTATGTGTAGGATAAATTGATCAAGATATATCAAATAAAAACCTCCCATGCCCTTATAATTTCACTGAATATTTCTCAGGGTACTTAATGTACAAGGTGATAATTGATCTCGTCATATTCTTATATGAATTTAATAAGATCGAGAAATATCAGTTTCAAATCAGTATTAGCAAACTATATATATTCTGATGATATATATTATTATACCTTCTAACTGATGTATGCATTATATAAATTGATCAAGATACTTTAGATAGAAAAGTCACGACACATGAGTCTTGATTATGAAAGCTTTGTTATTTCTTTAAATATTTCTCATATAGATGGCACTTAATGTTGCATGCCATGAAAATTGAATTCAAATGTTTATTAAAGTGAAAATATTAGCATCAATCAATGTATTCTGATTGTTATAGATTGTAACTAATTTCTAAACAAGGTAAATTGATCAAGACACTTCAAATAGAAACGTTTCCAAAAAATCCTGATTAATACGCGATGATGGACCTATGAAATTATTTTGAATATTCCCAATGTAGATGGCGCTCAATGTACTACGGTTTTGTGGATGTCCTCGAATTCATATTTAAATACGTATTAAAGTGAAATCATTGATAGTAATAAATATATTTTGATGATTAAAATTAATTTCAATACATTCTATTCTACAAATATGAAACAAAGAAATTTAATAAAAATGACAAAAAAATTAGATTTTTTGGATTGATTGATGAAATAAAATGATTTAATAAAAAAGCATCTTACAATCATTTTTTTGTAAACGGTAGTTTAACAATACCGTCAAAAAATAAAAATAAAAACACTTCTATTTCGAAATTCACAAACTGAAAAAATGAGATTTTTGTTTCCCAATGAAAAAATTTAAGAAATTTTTTGAAAAAGTTTGAAATTTAAGGTATCTGTCTCCGTAAGTAGAGAGATTTTTGAAAATCCCCTCTAATGAGTTATATTTTGACTTTCTGTATCAGAGTGATAACAAATGGAAATTATAGGTCAGTCAAGTCTGTGTCAATTGACAGTCTGCAGCATGTGTCGATTTCGATAACAAAAAATGCAATAAAAGGAAAGCACTGTATAAAAAAATTCTATTACACATGTTTCAATTATTTTTATTCACTACAGACTTAGATCTGCAGTGAAGGGAATAAACCAGAATAGAATTTTTTTATACAGTGCTTTACTTTTATTGCATTTTTTGTTATCGAAATCGACACATGCTGCA
>JAPMOQ010055911.1:798227-821511 GCA_026543055.1 Argiope trifasciata
ACCTTTCTTTTTGTTAATAAGGAAAAAAAAAAAACAGAAAGAAAAAAAAAAAAAAAAAAAAGAAAAAAAAAGTGCATTACAAAAAAAAAAAAAAAAAAAAAAAAAACCGTCATAGCCAGTTTGAATATTTCTATATTAAAAATATTATATAATTAGGTGTTCGAAAATTACATCAGGCAATTCTTAAAAGAAAAGTTCAGAGTTATATTCCTAGTCCATTGACTTTGGTACAGTAAAGGTAAAATTAGTAAATTACTTTGAAATTGTGCATATAAGTTTCTTAGGTTTTACGCAAGAAACGTTTTAAGGAAACCTAGTCGTTCAAAAAATTAATTTTAAGTTTTAATTTGTCTTCTGCTAAAAAGATTTTTTAAATGTCAAAAAATGTTTAAATACAGATGCAATTGTCGATCCTTTCGACATATAAACTACCCAAAAAAATTTCTAAATTGTTCAGCTTGCTGATAGAACTTATTATAAAACAAATTACAATTCCAGGCGGCATGTATTTGATGAAATATTGGAAAACATTCGATTTGGGTTTCGTACTTTCGGTTTCGTTTACGGCTACAGTTGTTTATGATTCATATAAAATCGCATATCTCGGGTTCTAATTTATGGTAGAATTGAAACAAACACAGATCTAGAAATCCAAATGAATTGGTTTTAAAATATGAAAAAGAAATTGCAACTTTTCGCCAAAAAATGCCTTTTAAAAGTAGACAGGTATCTTAAACGAATGCCCAAAAATGACTGTTTGAGATACTAATCGAATTTCAAACAAGGACACATTAAAAAAACAGCTTCAAATATTCTCAAAATCAGTCCACATTTACCGCTCTGTTCATCAAAACGAAGTTAACCAACCAAATTCTCCTAATCATTCTAGAAATAATTCTTTCTCTACGTGTGTAAAAAGGTTCCCAAACCATTTCCAGAATGACTTCCCATAATCACCTTTTCCCAATTAATACCTTAATGGGCAATATATTTCGGAAACGTAGTTTTCTGCCGCTGCCGTTGAAGAGGAAACGAGTACCAACTTAATAACTATCCTAATAAATTATCTCCTCTGCAGGTGTTATTCCATTTCAAGAGAATGCAGCTGCCATCATTCGGAAGGGAAGGAAAAAAAAGTAGAGGAAATATTATTGATTTATTTTCTTTTTCGGTAAAAAGGAAACAATAATAAAACAAAAACGGGCCTGTGTAGCAAATAAAGTAATTCCTTGTAATTAATCGCATTCGAAATGCTTTTGTTGCCTCTTTTGTAGAGGAAATATAAAAAGAGGATTTAATGTTTTTAAATAAATGTATAGTGGTAATTCCGAAAGTTAAAAAATGCATTTTTTTTCTACTTATTTCTTAGTATTTTTTTTTCAAATATACTTTTAAACGCTGCATTTACTATGTCTAATGCATCTTTTTATTGCTAAAAAAATTGTTTCTTTTTTTTCTAATGTTAACTAGTAATTTTTAAATGTTTGAATAAATTAGCCTTTGTTTAAATCACTTTTATGCGGCCAACTTACATTGTTTGTTATTTCTTTTAATTATGTTAAATGGTGCTTTGATTTTAATTAAATAATTTCCTGTGGCAATAAATATTAAATCAAAAGGAATGTTTTTTTTTTCTTCATTTTTTTAAAGAAGTATTTAGTTATTTTATAATAAATAATGAAAATCAATTGGAAACTTATTTATTATATTGTCGTTAAAGAGAGATCTGCATATAATATACGTGGCTCATAATTGAAGTCCACGCTGGTAATCTACAAGGTCAAGGCTCGAATCCCTGCCAAGTTGCATTAATGTAAAGGTTGGACTTTAATTTGAATTCCTTATTACTACTCACTTGTTAACACGTTCACTGCCACTACCAAAGCCTGATATCAGGATCATCTATCTAATTAGATGTCCCCTCCTTTGCTATCTTTTAACTATAGTAGAGAAGGTGTCATCTAATAATAGAGATGGTTTGGTACAATTACATATTTTGTAACGCACAAATGCGTCAGTGGCAGCGAATGTGTTAAATTTCTAGAACTTCCTAAATCCTTCTTTATGATTCCAATTTATTCCGTAAAGGTATAAATTTTGAGTTCCACTAGCAATGGTGTAATTTCTTTAACTGCACGTTACGAGTTGTTTTAAGCTAATAAACTTGACATAATGTTAGTTTGTGATTTGCCACTCTTGTATCATCGCGACATTGAGGAAATCCTTGATTATTATAAAATTAAATGATAATTACAGAACCTTTTTTTTTGCAATACACCTTAAAGAGTAAACTTGAAGTTGCTGAATTACGCTTGCGAAATTCGTCCCAATGAGTTCTTTTTGCATTCCTTCTAATAAAAGTGTGGAAATCTCGGTTTAAAACAACAGTAGGGCTATTTGTGATGAACTTTGTGATTTTAAAACACGGTCAGATAAAGAGGCAGACACCTGAGATGGCACACCCCTCTTCAAACTTCAGCAACATTATAAAATTCTTCACCTACGAAGTTGAGACTGAACCACCAAACCCCTCATAAAGGTGTCTATTTTAAATCCATTTAGAAGAAACTTATTTGTTCGTCTATTCGAATGACAAAAAAATGCAATAATTACTGAAAATAAAAAGGGAGATGAACCAAAATTGGTTTACGAGTTTAACATCTAGAATGCATATCCTGTATTAAGTTTTGAGGAAGTTAGGTAGAGTTTAATTCAGTTATATTTAAACCCCGTTTTAAAGCAATACTATGGGTATTTTGAGACGAATCTCATAATTTTGAACCGTCATCAGGATGATGATGAGGATGACACCCTAGTTGGAATACCTCCACCTTTCCAAAATCCCCCAATACACCGACGGGAAGACATTTGGTCCCGGCGGATTTAACGTGCACTGGACCAGCTTATACAACTCTTTGATGAATTGGATTTCGAATCTTAAACTATCTGGCTCCGAAATCGAGACTTTGCCTTTTGATAATTCATCTGGGGGATACGGCAGATTCTATGCCCCGGGTCCCCAACACGACCAAGAACTAAAAAAATGTTCTGAATGCTAATAGTAGGGTAGAAAGAAGAGAGGAAGAAGTTTAACTAAAACAATCGATGTTTTTTTTTTTTGAAATATACGATGTTTTTGATATATACGACATATATATTACAGTTTAGTTCAAATGTTGCAACACATTACGAATGCAAAGCACGGTTATTTACCTCACCGATTTGACTAAATTGCATAGATTATTTTGATAATTCATGCTATAAAATTTTTTATATTGCTAAATCTAATCATGTCCATGTTAAGAAAGCTATAATAAGTGCTGAGTGCTGTTCTCGCAAATTAAAATTAATAAAAAAATTTCATCCGTCATTAATAACACTTAAAATTACAGTACTAAGTGTAGAAAAAAATTGCAAAACACTGCAGTTTTCCTGAAGTAATTAATAATAAAATAAAACCATACATTAAATAACATGTAATAGTAACAGTGCAATATTTCATTTTTCTCTATTTTGCAAAATATTTAATGGTCCAAAAAGTTTTTTTTAACCTGGACCCCTTTATAGAGAGGACCGGCACTGATCATCAAGCCACCATGGTCCAATCTGTATTTAATTTACGTTTTTATTATGAAGTGTGTGAGAAAGTATCGGATAGGTTACTGTCTCTGATTAAATGTACCGGAACAAAAAGAAACACAACATGGAAATTGTCGAGAGAGTTGACACTACTCCACATGAAAGGTTCACTAGTTAAATTGATTCCAAATCCCTTGATATGACTTTTGGAACATTGAATTATACCCATAAAGACCTTTTCACAAACAAAATGAAATTACACTGCACGTTTGAGAGTATAAAATATCCCAAGAGGGTAGGCAGTATTTTCTCAAATGAAATATCTTTTAAACCATCCTTTTTATTCCATATCTTTTCCATTACGAAAAGGAATTGCTCTGTGACTTAGTTCAAACTATCTCGCAAAAATCCCTCTTTTCTGAAACGTGATATAAATGTAAAGAAAAGAAGAAGAAAAAATGAAACAACACATTCTAGACGCCGTCTTGGTAAGGAACCCACGTATAACGATCTCATCTAACAGAAAACAATTTTTTTCTTTCGCAGTTTTCACACGCTAGTTCACTCCGTTAAAAAAGAACAACAAAAAAAAATGCATAATTTTTTTTTATTTTTTACTCTCTCACTTTACTAGACATGAGGGAAAAACAAAACTGGATTATCGGTATACCGTATAGCTCGAAAAACAAACTATGGAAGCTAAGGCAAGCCTTTTATTTTTTACCCTTTACTTATGCCTTACGATGCCAGCCAGTACTGCTGCCAACTTGTACTTCGAAATCAACGCGAGAACTAGTGTAGCAATGAAATTCAGAAGAAATGCGGTCGCAGGGCATTATGGGAAAGCTATTGCAACGAAGCGTAAGACCCTGGGGCGTGAAGGTTTTCTTTTTGTACTTAGTTACAGGCATTATGAACTGAAAAAAAGCGAAGGGTATAGAAGTAAAAAAAGAAACAACAGAATGAGCCGTAAGACGGGTGTAACATAAAAAAGTTGGAATAAGCGCTGGAAAGCAGAAAAGTTGACTTTTAATGTTTGGGTTTTTGGCAAAGAGTGAAACATCAGTCGCGTTTTGTTGCCGGAGCTTGGAATATTTGCTTTTATATATAGAGAGAAATAGCGAATGGTTTGTAACAGGTTGAAAATTTATAAGATGTGTCCTATTTTCTTTTGGATATACATGGCAATCTTTGGATTTATACAGTTTTGACATCATGCGCACAAGGGTACTTATAAATGTATATCCAAACTTTGCAGGAACTATTGAATGAAAATTAAAGCTATCTATCGGCAATTACAATCAATTTCTAAAACTTCAGGTTTACAACGGAAACTATTTCAATACTTAGATATTGTTTTTTTTCTTTGGAAAAGCATTAAATAATTCTTTAAATTTAACTCTTCTATAATGCGAACTCTGTAATAATTAGGATTAGATCAAGTTATATTTGTCAATAGAAGTGGCAGAAAGTTTAACGATTTCGATTGATAAAGTATGTTAGCAATGATAATATGAGAAATGATAAATATGTGAAAATAAATTGCATGAATGAATACTTACAGCATTTTCTAATCCTTTCTTTAGTTGGTTGTATCGAGTTGCATCCAAATGAGCTAAATCTACGTTTTGATCGTACATTTTGAATTGAATCAAATAACGAGTGCGACCTAGAGAAAGAAAAGAAAATCATTAAAATTTATATTTATTATGAATTAAAACCTCTCTTAAATTATATCGCCATGAAATATATTAAATAACAGTTGTGGCAAAGAGTGTTAGCTAACACTGAAAATTTCATATGAGGTTGCTTATTTTTTTCGAGTCATTTAATTATTTCAAATTTGTATTAATTTCAAACTTTTTATATTGAATCAGCCATATTTGATGACTGACTCGTTACACAGAATATTATCTCCAGGCTGTCAAACTTTTAGTGTGAATGTATTCATAAATTCATCTTAAAAATATGGATTTAATGGGATCATTCCATTTCAAACTATTGCGAGTAGAAGTTTAAAAAAATGCATATGCTAAGAAATAAAAATAGAAGTAAAAATTTTACTTATTTAATGTCTCAAGGAAATAATTTTTTTAAACTTAATACTGAAATTGGTTAATTTATGGGTTTGAATGGCTTTTAATGATAGAATTAAATTAGACTGAATTTAAGTTAAAAATAAAACCATCGTTACAGATTGCGAATCAAGTCAAATTTTTAAAAAAATATCAAAATCAATAAACTATACGGAAAGGATATTATAATAATTTAAAAAGTACATTTTGAATTTTACAAAAATAATTTTTTGAACTAATATTTTCAGAAAGCGTAGTAAAAAAACTGGATGAAATTTTAACTAATTAATATTTTATTTAACTTTTCGGTTTTGACAAGTCTAATTTTAAAAAGCACACATACCAAATTTCGGCAAGAATAAATTAAAATTGGAAATTTACAAAAAAAAAAAAAAAAGCTATGAAACCCAACATATCTATATGCCAAATTACACTTCAGAATCAAATAGGTATGAATTAAAAAACATTGAAACGAAAAAAAATTCTTATTGGTGTGATAAAATTTATAAATATACTTTGAATGAAAACAGTCTCCTACGCATGCATATATTGCAAAATTTAAGCGTAAATGGAAATTATAAATGCAAATTAAATGAACAAAGAAAGTTGTATTTAAAAATTGCATCAACTCTGGTAAAAGCATTGTAAAATTCTGCTGTTCATAGGCAAGTCGCTCTGGAGCCGAATTTGTTGGAATCTCCTCAGCTTCCTTGGGAATAAAAGTGAAGTGAGATATGGACGTCCACTGAATTAAAAGGAATAATAAGGCGAGAAAGGAAAAGATGTTGGTTACGTTCTGTGTGTGATGGGCGAATCCTGAACTCTTGATGATTAGCATTTTTTAAAAATTAGTTTGGTTCTGAAAATTCAGGCGGATTTTTAACCGTTAAACTTGTTTCTCGTTTACCTTTATTGTCTATGTCTGTGAATAAATGTCTTTTGTGTATTTAAAACTATGTGTTCCTTCTCAAGACATTATAGCATGAAGTTGAATGGTTTGATTATATATTGAAATTAATAATTTCATTACAATAAAAACACGGTGTGAAATAGTGTATGTATTAAAAAATATTATTTGAATTAGGGAAAAAGAAAATTAAATTAAAAGGGCATCACCAGAGTTGCATTCTTAAAATTTACAATGTTTTAGAAATGATTTCAGCGTTATACTACTTTGGAAGATTTTTTTAAAATATTTACTAAAATCCATAGTTGCTTTTTGGTTTGAAATTCGATAAGTTATCATTATCTTGTTCTGTTTTACAAGTGTATTAAATTTAAGACCGTATAAAGCATTTAGTAATTATTAATAAATATCTGTAGTTATCCTTTTATACACTTATTTTGAAAAAGAAGTATACTAAATTTCCTTAAAATGGAACAAAACTCACAGATCTTTATGAAACGAATAAAACATATATTTGTCTTTATACGAGAGTCAATCAAAAAATTATCTGCGTTTCTTAAGGAAACAAAATAGGATAAGAAATCAACAATAACTTTGAGATACAAATAAAGTTGCTTTCAAAAATTTACTTTTCAATCTAATTACCTACGTTATTTAAGGATTTGCTGAGGCCTGGTGCAAGTTCTTCATGTTGCCTTCTGCAGAGAATTCTTGTCCAATGTCGATAACCATTTCTGGATCGAAGCTTTTACCAAGTCAAGTAAATATCGTCTCTTTAAAAGTTCTTTCAGTGGATCAAAAATATGCGAATCTAAACGACTATAAAGGAGGAGGATTTCACATTTTTCCATATAAGCATTTTCTAAAGTCCACAATTTTTTTTCTGCTACATACGGCTTTCCTCTGTCATGCTGGAATAATAATGCCTTTTGACATTTTTACATGGTCACTGAATTTTAAATGATTATCGCAACGTTTTAGTGTCCCTTAATAAGAAGATGCAGATTGTGGCGCTTACTGGCACCTAATCTGTAGGCACAAAACCATCTCTGATGGAAATATAATCATCATCACCTTTCCGCAAATCAGACAGGTCGATAGTTTTTTTCGTATAGGAAATGTTGAATGCTTCTATTCGATGTAGTTCAGGTGAGAAAAAGTGAACCCAAGCCTCACCTTTGATCCAATTTTTGGCCCAAAGATCTCATTTTCGATCTCATTTTCATACTTTTAGTAACTTTGCAGAAATTCAACCGCTATTTCAAAAGTGTTCCTTTTATGTTCCTCTATCAATAGAAGAGTTACCCGTCGAGCACAGCACAAATATCATGAAATGTAAGATAATAGGCAATTATGTTATACACACTTTGATGAGAAATATGCAGTACATTGAAATTTTCATCCATTGTTATAGGTCTGCTTTCAAGAAAGCATTCATTCATGTGAGCAGCGGTTTCAGAATTTGTAGTAGTTGATGGACTTCTTTCGCGATAAACACCATCAATATCTTATTCACTAACATATTGCGTCACTTTTTAATAGCTTGACATGACAATGTATTTTCACTATACACTTCATGTAACTGCCGATAAATTTCAGTGGAGGTATAATATTTCGGAGTATAAAAACAAATTACTGGACGCCAATTGCAGATTCGAGACACGTTTATGACAGATTAGCAGAAAAATAAAATTTACCACTTGAAAGTCGTTACGTCACACGATTAAGTTAAAGGACAGGAGAGATGCCACATAGTTTCGTAAAAAAAGCGTTTGACCGAAACTATTTTATGACGTACTGCAACTAACTTTCTAACGGACCTACGTACATGTATACACCTCACTTGTGAGCTATATAAGGTGTAAATAGTGTGGTGAAAGTCACAAGATGTATTTGCAAATCTTTTTTAACGAAATTATGCAATAAACAAAACATTGTTTAGCAGCTTAAAAGCAGGATAAAGATCATGAATACTATTCTGGCTGTGCTCTTAAACAGTACCAAACAGAAAAAATCTAGACGTTAAAGCGTTATTCGTAATGATTTGTTTGGGCTGCGGTTGGTTAGAATACCGGTTTCTTCCATTTGAAGCACACATATGAGCCAATGCCATTGATAATGACCATGGAAAGAAATCTATTTAAAAGAACTTAGACATCTACCAAAGAGTATGGAAGAAAATCGAGGGTTTCATTTTGGTTGGGTTCATAAACAATATTGGGTTGTGGTGGCATGGCGATAAAGTCTTTGCTTCAGAGTTGACAGGTTTTAGGTTCGAAACCCGATGCTACTGTAGAATCATCGTGTAAGCAGGTCTGAAAAAAGCTAAATTCGTCAGGACCAAATGTTTTCTCGCTGGTGTAGTGTGGAAATTTGAAATTAGAATGCAAACTCAAGCATCAGTTTTGGCATTTGACCATGGTTCAAAATTACGAGGGCTTTCTCACAATAGCCTTAGTGTTGCATTAAAATGGGACGTTAATATAACTATACAAAACTCTTAAACAACAGTATTCTAAAACAAGTGAAGCAATTATGTTTTGTCAACGAATTGGCCACAGTGCCATAGCAGTGGGAATTATTTTCTAATTTACGTAATGGGAATCCGAAAAATCAGCTAAATTTCCTTCAAAATCTCACTACTTACATCAAAGAAGTAAGTCAGATACTTATCTCTGATAATACCTGGTCAATTATGGTCGCTTTGATCAATTGGAAATTTATCATAAATGTTTTATTGGTCTCATAAGATAAAAGGAATTAATTACATTTTTGTAAATTTCGGAATGAAAGTAAGGTTTACTTGTGTCTAGACGAATATCTTCGGCTGAAACATTTTTTTTTTTTTACTTCTTTGGATGATATATTGATAATGTTCCAGTGTCTTTGTTTTGGCAATGCATGATGTGCAGATCAGAAGAGGAAAGGAAAGGTTTTGGTGGTATAGTTGGTTGAAAAGAAGATTTGAACTTCCAAAATTATACGCATTATCATCAGAGTTAACGGATAGTGATGGCTGGGTATGAAATGTATATTGGTCAAAGGAATATCACATATATTCAAAGCGTTGCTGAGAAGAAAATTTTGTTCAAGATCGATATAGTACAGCCTAATTGAAAATGAATAAGTTGAAGTTGATTATCAGTCGTATCAATTTGCATCCAAAAAGTGATTGCGAGAACCTGATGCTCTTAGTATTTATAAATTTTGTGCATTTGATAATTTTGGAATATAAAATTTGTGGTAGATACAGTTTTATCCAACTCTAATCCATTATTTTAAACTGATGCATCATTTAGATAGTTTCGTTTTAAAAATTTTGTCAGTTAAAATGTGTTGATAATGAAATATTTCAAGTACTTTTGAAGCTAATCTAAGTAAAAGAGTTAATTTTGAGAAAATCAATTTTAGTGAAAAATTAAATTAAAGTTTAAAAATACGAACTTATAATATGGAATTATTTTTAATATTTGATTTAGATGCTTTGACAGATATTTTAAAATTCATAATGCTTTATTTTTCTATTATTGCATAGTCACCATCGGCCGATCGGCCGAGAAAATGTAGATTAATTTTTCAGATAAATTCAATCTAAAACAATAATGTATATTTATTTTTCGATGCGATAAACCAGCCATTGTATTATGTGAATAATCAGGAATCGAATTACTCTTCAGTGTGCAAAGGATTAAATGAAAAATATCTGATATTCTAAACGATTCCAACTCTATCTTAATAGGTTAAGTTTGGAAAAATTTATTACTATTCTACAATCTATTCCATATAATAGCAAACATTGAAAACATTTAAAGCATGTAATCCCATAAAATTTGCTAGGAAACGGTAACATTCTTACATATAGCTCCTTATTTCCAAATCTGCATTTGCAACCATGTTTGGCAGTTAATTATTTACGGTCCATTTACTCGCAACCGTTATGCATCAAATGGAAGGGGGCATATTTAAACAGAAAGAATAATAGAATGGGTGAATTATGACAATATTTTGCCTCGGAAAAGAAAGATTTTCGTTTTCTAAATTTACAATACATTTCCCGCAATGGATCTATTCTTCAAAGGAGAACAAGGCTTGAGCAATATCTTCAATAAATCACTGATGTGTAACGTGCAATGAAATGGAGCGAATTTTGAATGTCGTGCTTCATTTATTTTACTTTACGAAATGGCAACACGGAATTTTTAAAATCGCTTAGAGAATTGGAGAACTTTTCAAACAGTACTTCGTGATTGTGCCCGCTCATTGATGGATAAAGATTCGAGCAAATGAGCATAAAAGTGAAATAATTAATGAATGGGTTAGTAAGAACATGTTCTGTATTGCTCATGTAACTATATCCAGAAAAGAAATTTATCTAGTTTAAGGGAGGGGAGGTGCGACATTTTTATTCTCTTCTTTCTTCGTTATTTTTTTTTTAAAAGTGGACAAGATTAAAATTTTTTCTTATTAAAAGGGGGGTGTTCTTTTTTTAAATCATAAATATAGATTCAGAAATAATTAAGGAATCCGCATAAGCTCGAAGGAAATTTTTATAAAATTGGATTTAAAATTATGGTTTTTAGATGTATTGTCAATTATACGATAATAAATACAAAAAAAAATATTTGAAAATATGATATATTTTGAGAAGTAGGAAAATTTGTAGTAAATTTTAATGAAATTTAACCAATATGGCTAACACTCTAGATAAAAGTGTAATGCAACAATCCTATTTTTCTTTATACACAAGTTATAGAATATAATGATGAATGAAATGAACCAAATCTTAGAAAAAAAGAAAGAAAATATGTTAAAAAATATACATATATAATTTTTTTCCATAAATTCCCAACTTATTTTTTCTAAAAACACCTATAAATGAAAAAAAATATTTCATTGACAGTAAAACTTTTGGTTCATTTCAATGCCCATATTATTTGAAACCCAAGCAGATATTTTAATGTAAATATCTCTATTCGTTTTTGAGATGTCATGTTAATGGTGGATAATTTTTGTAGAAATGAAAATTTTGAGAAAACCGAAGTCAAAGACAAATTTTAGTTGACAAATATGTGACCTTGTTTTATGAAGATAAAAGTGTGAACTACAAGAAATAATAAAAATTAAAAAAATGCCAATGTGGTAATAACCAGTGTTTTTAACGTAGCCGGATACCATAAATATCTGTTAAATAATATGTGTTTAAATATGTTAAATAATTTGTGTCGAATACCATAAATATCTGTTAAATGTACTCAAGTTTGTATGTCCTGTTAAGTATTTTAATAAATCTGCAAGTAGCCAGAAACAATATATTCTTGGCTTCAAATATATGTTACTAAAGAACAAAAGACAAAAACTTTAATTCTAAAAAAATAGAATAAACCTTAATCTTTGAGATCATATTGAATTTTTCTTTTCTGGATTTTCTTTTTAAGTTCTTCAGAATAAAAATTGTTGGATATATTATGATTTTAATGTAGTAGATGAATTTCATTTAGAAATCTTAAACGACTCTCTAAAATCGGTGCGATAAATAATGGTTTCTCTCTAATTTCAAGATGATTCCTAAATAAACAATGCTTGAGAAATTAAGGAGAAAGGAAATAGAGTTACCTTTTTCTACACAGGTCTTTTTATCTTCTGCTAGATGATAGCCGGCCAAGCATGTGCACTTGTAGTCCCCATGATTTGTGAGCCCGCAGGTCTGAGTGCATCCCAGGGCAATACATTGAGCTAAAACAAACACAAATTGCAAGTAAGTTCGAACCCGATTGCGGAAATAATACAATTTTATAATATTTTAGGTTTTTGGCTTTTTTTTCTTTCAAAATTCACTTGGAATTATATAAAAGGAAGGACGCTCAATTTTTTAAAAAATTATAGTAAAGGTTTAAAGGAAAAAGTACGAAATATCGTAACCGTTAACATATTTGCCACTACCGCTAAGGAAGAACGTAGCGAGATATCTAAGGATGCAATTGGAATTTCCAATGTAAATCGGAGCATGTACACTTGTAGACCTCATGATTCTCCTGTACTCTCCCGCATGTGCAGGAGAAAAAAATAACTATTATAAAGAGCGCCGTAAAATTGACATCAAAGATAGAAATAAGAAATATCAACGCTAATGTGTATTGTGAGACACTCCGAAGACTGCGGAAGTCCATCAAGAACAAAAGATTGGTGCTGCTTACAGAGGGTGTGGTTCTGCTCCATGATAACTCGCTTTCACACGTTTCCAGGTTCAATTTTAAATGCATCTTCATATTTGTCTGTAATTTTATTTGCTTGGATTCTGAATTTTACTTCAGTGTTAATGATTTTTTTTAACTTTTACATTCGAGTTTTTAAATCAATTACTGTAACTTCAAAATTTAATTACATTACAACTTCAAATTTTATATAATACCATATGCTTGGGGCAGTATGGCCAAATTTGGCTTTTGTGCCATAAAGTCTCACCTACCTACCTACCTCCAGGTTCATACACGCGGAACTGGTCAAATTCAAGCTGGATCAGCTGAACAATCTGCCCTACAGTCCGGACATGTCACATTGTAATTTTACTATGTTTGGTCCCCTGAAAAAGCATTTGAACGGGAACTTCAACTTGGAAAGCGAATTTAATGATTCTGTGAAGGACTGGGTCCCGTCACGGCCACATGAATTTCGGAAATAAGGTATCCGCCGACTCATTAATCAATTGGATCACTGTGCTCAGATCTATGGTGTATACTTTGAATAAAGTTTTCATTTATGCCCTCAATGTCGTTTCATAACTTTTCATTTGAACACCCTTTATATCATCACAACACGCTAGTACTTAAACGTAAATAGAATAATAAAATGTGTTTTGTAAAATAAATTTAGATTTTAAAAAAAAGTTTATTCCTGAGTATAAAGCCTAACGTGATTGGAAGTCATACCGAAAAATAGGAAAAAGTTTTTGGAAAAATAGTGGTGCAAGAGTTTAAAGCCCTTAAAAAAAGATTTTTTTAGTTCCTAATGTCAGTTTCATTCATTTTAGTATTTCAAACTGCTTTTAGCATTCTTTTATTAGTGTTATAGAATAATTCTATAAATTTTGCTTGAATTTAACCCTGTTGTTTCGGAGATTTAGAAAATACATGTACGGCGTGGTTACAATTAAACTTCCCCTATAAACATTAACCTGAAATACAAATGGGAGAACAGATCTCAACAAAATTTGGTATATAGGCTATGCGAAATACGCTATGCAGAATTTCGAAAAACAAATTTAGTCCCAAAATGACCACTGGAAGACGTCTTTCCGACAATAAATTTGACACAATAAAAGACTAAAATGGAATACTGAAACCAAACATTTATTGACTGGTTCGAACACCTTGTCATTGAATCACATTCAGTAAAGGTAATGAAAATAATAACATTACGTTTTTGAGAGAAAAAGAAACGATTCAGTTTGTAGAAACAAGAAAGATTAGGATGAAATTGCACTGGAGGAGCAGTTGTTAATCGTGATTATGGCGATGCTTGCAATGGTGCTTCATTTGACCACCCTCATTTGCCTACCAAATTTCAAGTCTATAGACATTAAGTTCAACAGTAGATAGCAACTGCTCAGTTGTGGTGCTTGGCACATAGAGCGTTATGCATTTTAAAGTTTTTCTCGTTGCTTTTACTACGCATAATACTAGTTCTCGAATGTTAATATTTTTTTCTGTATTCCACTTTAATAGTTAATTGTGATAGCTTAATATTTTTCAAAAATTAAATTTTGGGGGAAATTTTGCAACTAATTTTTTTCAATATTCCATGAGCGCATTTACTGAATTTCATTGTAATCTGTTCACCCGTTTGTTTGGTGGGATGCTGATTATAGGGGAATTTTAATTATAATCATCTTGTATATATACTATATATAGGCACAATGCATCTATTGATATATTTTTGCCCCAAATTTAATACCCCGAATTTGGTTCCAAAGAATGTAGTTATCACTCCCATCACAAAAAAGTTCAAGATACGGTGGAAAACATTCAGTTACGAATTGTAGACTGTCCTCGATATAGTACGAAAACATACCTTCAGTGTTGTAATGCTAAAATGTGCATCTGTTAGATCGCGCTTTACTACATTCTTGCGAGAAAAATTTGTTAAAGGTATGGTTTATTGGCACGAAGTCCCATTTAGGACAATCTGCACTATTCACAAGGCTTTTTAAACAGTTCTGTTATAAAAAAATAGGAATGCATCATAAAACGTTAAAAGTTAAGATCCATGAATACTCATAATTTGGCATGAGATCAAAAAAGACATTGATAAAGCACACTGCTTGGCTGACAGTTTTGAGACTCTGTTTCAATTAAACAACTTTACAATTGTTGAAACAGAAGTGCTTGTAAATAACACAGTCAAAGACTTTCAGAATTCTCTCCCAAGTTATTTTCAAGATGTTAATCCTCCGTCAATGAAATTAATGATTTCATCAAAAATCTCAACATTAAAACAGCCACTGGGCTTGACGGAATCAACAATAAAGTCATTAGGGCTCTCCCTCCAAATTTAATTTCTATGCTCCAAACTATCATATTAAAAATCATGTCCACCGGGCACTTAGCCGCTAAATGGATAACTGCAGTTGTAGCACCTATTCTTAAACCTGGCAAAGATCCTACTGAACCTCCCAGTTATAGACCCGTATCATTACTCCCCTCCATTAGTAAAATTGCTGAGCACGCCATACTAAAAATACTTATTAAATTCCTCGATGACAACAATGTTCTTTGTCCTTGGCAATTTGGTTTTAGACAAAACCTCTCGCAACCCAGCAATTTTTTAGGCAATTAAGTATGTCGAAGAGAGCTTCGCTAATAACCAAAAATCCGCTGCTGTCTTTTTAGATATTCTTTTGACAAAGTTTGTCAAGACGGTCTTATTTACAATCTTATCACTTGTAATATACCTCAGGATATTATCAAAATTATTATATAATTTTAAAAAATAGATCCATCTGCGTTACTGCGTTAGCCAGAAACAAGAATCCAAACTTCATCTCGATAGCACTCACTAGAGACCTCAAAAATCTTGAAACATGGTTTATTAATTGGAAAATCGAAATTAATCCGAGTAAAACTGAAGCTTTTATGTTTTCTAAAATTAATTTAAAATGAATTTCTGATCCATTAAATTTAAAAACAAAACTATCCCTTGTTCAAAGGAATGTAAATATTTAAACATAATTTAACAGTAAACATTAATGGAAACTTCTCTTTATTTATACTACAAATAAATTTCGAGGCCGAAAGCGTAAATTTTTTACCCTAATTTCTCGTAACTCCAAAATCAAGAGAGAAAATAAAATACTTTTTTAGACTGCCTATTTGAGTCCATTTTAACATACGCTTGTCCGAATTGGAATATGCTGCCAAATCTAACCTTAGAATTATCAAATACAACAAAGTAATATCATAAGAAGAATATGTAACTGTTATTTTACATGCCTAACATAAACATGTGCAAGACACTTGATTACCCACCTTTAAAACAATTCATTCGAAATAATACTGCTAAATTCTACCAAAATCTTGATTCGCATGATAACGAAGCAATTCTCGCAATACCTAAATATACTCCTGATATTAAAATTAAAGATCTCATAATATATTACGCTAAATTTCTCTTTAAATCTTTTCCTTTGGTTTCTCTAACTTTAATGTTTACCTAAACATCTCAGCTTTTTTAACTCTTAAACATGACAGCATTTCCCCAATCCACGCTGCATCTGCCATCTCATCTAGACTGCCAATAGCAACTTGCGCTTCAAGACGTTCCTCCCACTCTCTTCTCTGTTATTACTACTCAACTGGACTCAAATTTTCTTCGTAGGTGATAATGCCAGCTATCGAAAGTTAGGACTTATCATCTACCGGAGATCATCTACCCAATCCCAGAGGCTCGGAGCTCCTTTAGCGATATCATTACGTTACGTTACGTTAGGGAACTCAGATATCAAGAGGAACTGAAGTCAGTTTTACAGCCGAATCTGCAAACTCATTGTCATAGATTACAAAATGACGAAAAAAGCGATAAAAACAAATAATCAATTACCAACAGTTGTTTTATTTTCGGAATTCGAAATGGTTTTTGTCAGTTCTACGACTAAGAAAACACTGATGATGCCAAAAAATCTTAAAAAATGGAAAGGCATAATGCTAAAAATTGATAGTTTTTCCCAATTATTTAAACGTTTAGAAGTGTTTGGTTTTCTTTTGCTTTGGTATATGCATTTAGAGGACTACAGAGAATCTTGATGAATTTTCCTCAAACTGCTGGTCAGATTCTTGCTAAACAGAAAGATAGAAGTGGGAAATGAGGATAAAGTTCTGAGATTGGCCACTTTATGGTTGGGATCAATCACCTCAATAAGGATGCTACTTCTAAAAATTAGCCAAAATAGATGGATTATGATAAAGACAGCAGTCAGCCACACCAAACCCTGTTGATACTGTTTTGTTTAGTGATGGCAGGATGAACGGCTATCTACAAAAAGAAGAAACTCGACGGTTATTGCTCAGAACAAGAAATTTTTCTTCTTTTGTTTCAAGTGTTACATCACAGATTCATACATAGCAAAAATGTTATCAAACGCTGTATGGTTGATTGTATACAAGAAGAAAATCGAAAATTATTGTTCAAAGGTACTTTCTACTGTTGTTGCAAGTTGTTACATCATAAATCTGGAAAATTACAGCACATCAAAAAAGTTTCACATGATTTGCTCTAAGCTAATGGTTGTCTTATCGTATTGAACAACAGACATTCCAAAATATTATAAATTAGTTTCAGAATCTTGTACCATTTTTAAAATAAGGACGCAAATTACTAATTAAAACTGTTTGGTGGTGTTATAACCAATCTCACTAATTAGTGTGGTTTCACTTTCATATATTTAGACACCATTTTTATGACAATATTTGTGGCCATTTTGAAATAAATTTTGAGTAAAAGTATTTTAAGAGGCACACTGTCTGCACAAATAAATGTTGAGTAAAAGTATTTTATGGAGCACACATAAGCAATAAAGAATAAAGTAAATATATGTCCCATAGTAGTAGGAAAATAATGATGATGCATGATATTGATCTGTTTTCCCAACATTTTTCATATTGTTAATACCATATAATATAGCCCAATATTGTGCTGCAGGCTGTGTTACATAGTTAATAAGTAATGAGGAATAAAATGAGTATCGTTAATCTCTAAGTAATACAGAATAAAACAGGTATTGTTCGTCATTAAATAATGAGGAATAAAATGAGTATCTTTAATCTCTAAGTAATACAGAATAAAACAGGTATTATTCATCACTAAGTAGTGATTTGATTAAATTAAGCTTCCTTTTAGGTTCATAAGTACAAAATGTTTATTATAAAGTGATATTAGTAATCATTAAAAGTCATATGGAACAGTTCACTTTCTTACCCAACAGGCGCCTGTCATCTTTCCGCTTTTCGCATTTGCCCCCTTCATATCCAGACGGGCACTCACATGTCTTAACTGTAGAACCAATTTTGTGCCTGAAAAGATGTAAAAAAACAATTATAAAAAAAGTTATTTAAGATTTTGTCAAAATATATTCATTCATATGTACAGAAAAAAGTTTATTCAGTTAAAACAATCCAATATATATACATCAATCTAATGCAAACAGCAGTGATCATGAACAAAGTTAGCGAAGAAATAATAAAATGTATTTAAATGCATAAGAATTTCTTCTCTGATATCGTGATATTTAAAACACAAGACGAGAGTTGCCTCATGCAGCACACATATGTAGTGTACAATATTGTGTGATATTAAACAGCATTTGCTATATCTTTTGATATTGTTGAATATTGCATAATATAATATCGTACAGTAATGGAATGCTGATGGAAAACTTATGCTCAAAATTTCTATGCGTGAAAGTAATTTACAGTAACATATTAGCAGGGAGAAAATTGTATTATATTTCCTCATAGTTTTCTGTTATTAAATTTAGGTTCATATTATAAATTTAGAATATGAATGATAAAATATGATCTTAGAGTATTGTAGAATATATAATAAGAGTATAGAATATAAATTTAGAATATTATAGAATATATAATAAGACTATGGAATATAAATTTAGGGTATGCAGCTCATGAATATACATATGGTCTTGGCATTATTTTCACATATACAATCATAAGATATTTTTTAATAAAAAAATTAATAAAACGTGATAATATTTATATTAATTTAAAATAATTAATTATTCCGTTTCAAGCTTGGTTTCAAACTGTTTTATGAGTATTTAAGTTTTTAATATTTATTCTTTTTTTGTTATTTATTTAATTTAAAAGAGTGATGTGAAAATTATTAGAGTATTTTTCAACAACAGAAAAAAATTGTTAACTTTTCAATTTTATAAATGTGTATAGTTGTTATAATTTCATAATTAATTATATAAGACATATAAATTAATTTCATGAACTTCCTTTTTAGAATTTTAGGGATTGTGATGCTTTTTTATTTTTCTGCCCTCTGAAATAATTATGATTAACAAATAATCTCTTAATATAATTGCAGCATAAGAGTTAAAGAGAGTAAATAATATATTAATATATTTAAAGAAAAAAAAGAATTTTCATTATAGTATCTCCTAAGTTTTAAAATTATAATTTTATAGTCATATCTTCAATATCAATGCATTCTATTAAACTGGTAAGAGTCATCATTAAATTAGCTATAATTCAATGAATATTAATATTAATTTTTAAATTAATGATGAATTAAACAATATAATTTCATTAAAACTTGAATTACACATGAATTTTTATTTTTTATTTTTTGAAAATGTGATCATAATAGCATAAAAATTTAAACTGCAGTAAAAAAATAGCATTTGTTTCACCAAATATTAAGAGTTTGGGAGTTTTATAAATTAAAAATATGGCAATTGTTTCAAACATTGCTTTTTTAATTAACCATTTATTCAATAAAGAAATACCATTTAAAATATCAGTTAACAAAAGAATGTAACTAAAAGTTCGAAAAAGAATACTATAAAAAGATGGCCGTCAAATAAAGAAACTTTTTAACAGCCATTTCAGAAAGATAAAAGCATTTTAGAAAGTGCAGTGGAAAAGAGAGCTCTATAAATAACTAAAAAAAAATCTCAACGACCACGGAAAATGTTCTGGTACATATATTTCTATATGTCATGTCGCCATATTGATCAGAATTCTCAATAGAGGAGATTCACGCGGAAAACTAAAAGAATCCTGGCCAAAATGAAGAGGCATTTTCTACCATTGCAATTCTGCAGAAGAAATATATTTATGGACGCATAAATTTTTTGAGCAATATAACTGCAAATTGCTGAACATTGAAATCTGAGGGAAAAAATTATGGATTCATATATCCTGTGACTACCTTTTCGAATGAAACAGAACGTTGAATAAAACAAATTCTAGCTTAATCTGTACCGAGAAAAGCATGCAGCCGTTTCAATCCCAGAAGTAACATAAAATAGCCAAATAGAATTTCGCCGACACTGAGCTTTTTTTGAATTGAGTTCCATATTTTATTTCACTTCATTCTTTTTTCTTCTATTTTAATGGCAATTCTTTTTTTTTTTCCTTCGCAACCGACAGTTCTTGATCGGGAAAACGCAGACTTCTCGAACACAATTACCTCATGGGATATCAGACGATATTTCTACTACTGGCTGAAACGAATATAATAATTCCAAGCCTCACGGGAAACCTTTGGAAACAAACAACACAAAAAATTCCAAAGCCCGAAGAATCGTTTGCTTTTTTCCTCACTTCCTCCTTTTTTTTGTTTGATGTATCTTTTATTTTGTTTTTACTTTTGGCAACGCTAAGTAAACATGCAACGATCGTTGGTTTAATCTATTTTTCTTACTTTTCCCGAGAGATGGCGATAGCATCGGACGAAGAAGTAAAAGTAATATTGCGTTTAATAGGAAATTTCTTTTTTCTTTTTTTTTTACAGGGGCAATGTTCCAAAAGGTATTTCAGTTGAAGGAAGGGGACTAGGGAGCAAGATCGCTCCTTTTTTCTGTGGTGCATTATTTATGAACGTGACAATATGATCTCTTACGAAAAGTTGTTCATCGTTGTTTCCTCATTTGTTTTACTTTGTTTGTTATTCCCGTAGAAAGGCTGGAAAATGTGATCATATATCAAAATAAATATGTTTTCTGGATTTGGAATTGAAGGTAGAGGAAAATTTTTTTAAAAAATGCATAAAGGAGAGCTTTGTTCTATTTCTTTGTTTGTAAAGTTCTAGCAAAATAAAAGAAGTTGTAGAATTAGATACTTGATCACTTATTTATTTATAAATAGAAACGAAACTTTATTTTTTTCTTGCTATATTGTTGAAAATCCCTTTAAAGATATTTTTAGATACACGTATTTATTTAACCTTGCAAAAGTGTTTGAGTAAATGGCTACTATAAAATGGAGATAAGGAATTAAAGCGATTCTCAATGGTCAATCACAGTCGTCTTCTCTTTAAAGGTTCCTGGATGCAAAAAAAAAAAAAAAAAAAAAAAAAAAAAATTAAGACTTTAATTTTTTGGCAAAGTAAAAAAAAAAATGTAAATATGAACACATGTTGCTATTTCTTATTCACTTAATGCATAATTTTGTTTTTGCTGCGAATTGCTTCAGGAAAGTTGCATTTTTTTAAATGGTTAGTAATTGCATTTAAGTAAGTTAATGCATTTAAGCGATATGCACGCATGCTTGACCGAAAACAGTTCTTTATTAATTTTAATTTGCTGAAAGAATACTCAACATTCATTATACTAACTGACTATGTAAAGAAAATTTTTAACACAATTATGTTTATAATATGTTGCACATTTAAATTAAACTGTAATGCATCAGTAAACTTCGTATTGTTACGAACGTGTGGTTTTGCTTTCCCGCTATAATACTGTCATTGTAAGGAAGAGAGATTGACAGTAATATGTATTGAATAGTGAGTGGGTGTGACGTCAGAGGTCCCAAGGCTTGGCGACAAACTCGGCGACCATTTGGCGATTTTGGCGACAAAATGGAAAGTACCTGAAACATCGAGAATTTTCCCTATCCGTCCACTAGGAGCCGAGATCCATCCAGAACCTGATTGGTCCAGAAGATATTAGCCCCGCCTACCACCAGTATATATAAGGAAGAGGGCTCCAGTCAGTGTGCAAGTGAAATCAATCGAATGAATCGAGAGAGTCGGACAAAGTCGAAGCGAAGCAGCGGAGAAAAGGGAAAGGAGATCTGAGGAAGAATCCAGTTGAGTCAAGCCGAAGTGCGGCATTGGAGAGAAGCCGAAGCTGAACGATCTAGTGTTTAACGAAGAAGACAAGTAACATGTCGGAGTTTATCGAGAAGACCTAGAGATATAGAGGTCTTGAACTGTGGAGTCCTGAACGGAGGACTGCTAATCTCTGTGTGGCATATACTGACGAAGCCTGCGTCGTGTGTCGTAGCCCGTTGTGCCGTCGTCGGGAACGGAGCTGTCCCGAACTTAGGAGTAGTCCCGTTGTGCGAAGTAGTGAGTCGACAGCAGAGGCAAGAAGAGACAAAGGAATAGTTCAGCCTGTTCTGGAGAGACCCAGGAGGTGTAAAGCGAATCCCATAAAGATTCCCTCTCCGGCTGAATCCTGTCTGGCCACTCTGTGGACATTGTCACTACATAATTTCTGCCTGTGGACTACTATCTGCAGTGTGTTGTCCTGTGTATTCGTCTCGGCTGTAAATAGCTATCTCCTGTACATATTTGTGTTGTGAATATTTGTCGTCTGTGTGCTGTCCTGTCCTCGTCCTGTAAAAAACGTCTGTGTTGTGTGTTCGTCAATTAAAGAACTGATCATTGCTTGATCATTCTGTGTGAGTCATCATAATCTCTAACACCATACACAACCACTATATATTTACGAGGTGAAAAAGAACCCGACGGATTAACATAGGAAATCCGTAACAGTATATTTCAAAACCCATCTATCGTTCCAATTAAATTTCTTCCTTTCTTCTTGTCATCCTGCTATTACAGTTCAGAATATTATTTTGGTTCTTAATCGGGTTAGGGGGCCCTTAATAGCAGGGCCCAGATGCATAGCATCTATCAATGTCACCCCCCCCATATGGCCAGCCTTGGTGTCAAAGTAGAAACATTTTCTTTTGTTAAGTCTAATAATATTGAATAAATATCGTGTTAAAATGTTAGTGTAAAAAAAAGGCATATTTTATTCGGTAAAGAATTTGAAATTATTTGACTTTAAAACTAATAAGATATTTTATATTGTATTTTAATAGCCTTACAGCATATTATTAAACCAATTTTAAATTAATTTTTCTTATCGTCGATACAAATCTATCAAATGTGCAAAGAAAAGACATACAGAATTTAGTAGTTTAAATTCATATCGAATGCATATTTGATTCCAAGTTTTTGTTAAAATTTTCTTGAATTCTAAAATGTTACTTAAAGTGAAAAAATAAATGATTTGGGAAGGATGAATTCAACATGTTAGTTTTCATTTTTACTTAGGCATATCGAAATTCAATCAAGTTACTTCTTTTTATTGCTGAAAGTTATGGAAAGAAGACTTAACCTATTTTCCACTCGATTTATAAGAGAAATAATATATATATATATATATATATATATATATATATATATATATATA
>JAPMOQ010055911.1:821611-832152 GCA_026543055.1 Argiope trifasciata
TATATATATATATATATATATATATATATATATATATTTCCAAAATACTACTTACGTTTTAAAATAGATTATACATAATAAAATTTTATTGGCATTACGAAATCATGAAATTCGACGACATGAAGAAAAAAATCAAATATAAACACAATGTACAGAACGTATCCAATATCCAGCAGACTAGATATACATATTTGAATGCTTATCTGAGTGTATTGGTTAGACATACTTTATGACTATTAGATTATTTCTTCAAGTTAATTTGTTTTACATTCTAGTAAACTTTTTAGAAAGAAAGCATATTATAATGTCTGTGTTCGAAAAACCCATTTTTGGTAAATGTACGTCTATCTGTCTGTGACATAAACAAAAACACTTTGAGTTACATAAATGAAAATTTTTTATGCTTTTATTGCAAATTTGTAAATTTCTATCAAATTTTGAGCAAATTCAGTTCAGATAAAGTTTGCCTGTCTGGCTGTTATATTGTAAGTTATCACGATAACTACAAAATAAAAATAGCTAGATAGATAAAATTCGACACACACCGATAACATCTATAGCGTCTATAAAATTTTGAGTTAAATCTAATGAACGTCTGCCGGTCTGTACTTTCAGAAACATACAAATGATATAAGTCGAAAACGCTATATTTGATTTAATAAGGATTTTTTTACATTAAGTGTATCTTTTTAATAATCTTTTTTTTCAATCCATTGCGAAAGACGCATCTCATACACTGCTTTGAATCCTGAAAATTATTAAGCAAATTCTCAGGGTTTAATCGCCAAATAGCTCGCCAAGGCTAACACGATACACTCAATAAAATGCTAAATTCATACAAAAAAATTAATATTCATTTATTATTGAGCTTCAACACAACTAAAGACTTTCTCTGGTGTAACACCATTTGCAGAGAGTATGCCAGAAGGAATTGGACTGCTTTCCTGCTGTTACTTTTCTATAGTTTTAAAAGAACCATGCTTTGTTATAGTACAATTTAGAAGTAATTCTTCCTTTACAGAATCCTTTTCTCACTTTATCTCTCACTTTTTTCAAATTATAAGGTCACTAAATTATCATTTTTTTTTCCGTTTTTTATGGTTACAACTATTTTCTATTCGATTTTCGTTCCTTAATTTCAGCATAAAAACAAGGATTACTTGAATTTTTCAAAAAAGAAAAAAACAAAACAAAACAAATAAGACAGTGAATTCACCAAACCCAGCTCCATCTAGAAGTCCAAGAGGTTTTAAATGCCGTCTGTCGCGCAGAAGTTTGATAAACTCTATCCACAAACAATCCATCATTCCAATTCTCAATCAAGACATCCACATTTTAGCAACCCGACCGAAAAATCGACAGCAAAAGGAAGTTACAGAAACTTCGACAGTCAATAAATATACGTCATCTCACCCTCCCTAATGTCCAAATCGGGAAAAAGAACAAGTTCTTATTTTGTCACTTTCCTTGGAACAAAATCTGGTTTCAAGTCGTCAACCGCTTAATTGATTATCCTTCGTTTTCATTGGCCAGTTTTCCACGAGGCCATGAAGTTATAATGAACACCAGTATATAACTCGTTAATCAGCAAACCGTCTCAAAAATTTTTCAGCGGGAAAAAAGATAAAAACTTGTGTATCAGGGTTTCGAAACTTCAATTTTTCTTGTTTGTTTTCTGTTCAAGGCGGCAATTAACGGGATTTCGATTAATTAAAAACGTATTAGTGGTGCAAGCAGGCATCATCTAAGTGAGTTATGTGCGGTATTTTCCTGGGTTATTGAATTTCGGATTTCGGAACCTTGGTGTACGTCACAAGCTAAATGAAGCGTGCTTTGACAGTGGCAAAAACAAAAAGGATGAAATTTAGTTCAACAAGTATGGCAACAGTGAAAATTTTATAAAAGAAAGTTGATTATCTGCCTCTAATTAGAATTTTGTGTACATCTCCGCGTAACAATTTGTCTATAACTGTTTCAGATAAAAATTTAACTTCTTTAAAGAATTTGAGGTTGAAAAAGTAGAATTTGAAGAAAGGAACAAAACGAAGCAATGCTTTGATTTAAAAAAAATTATTAAGAAGACAGTGAACTTCTTTGAAACAATCAAAAATGGACGGAAATATGCAATTTTATTTTTATCAATTCATCACCAAAATATATGTTTATGTTCACTAAAATAGTGTTAAAATGTATGGTTCAGTAAAATAAATATTTGAAGAGTTAAGAGAAGAAAAAAGAATACCTTAATAAGTTTTCTAAAAATAATTTTGTAATTAGATTTAAATATGTTTGATATGTTCAAGCTTTGAAAAGTCTTAATTTTCAAAGAAATGTTTGAGATGTCTTAATTTTTAAAGAAATGGAATGAAATTATGGTAAAATTTTCGATCAAACATTAAAAGAAAATGGAGTTATGCCTTTTATGTTAAGAGTTTTTTTTAGCTCGTTTATATAAATTTCAGCTCAGAAGAGCATCAAATTCCTATAAAATAAAAATAATTCTAACATATTATATGCGCATAAAAATATTTCTAACACATTAGCATTTAATTAGAATAACAAAAATCACACATAATTTTATTCCAAATAAATTTATAATAAAGAAAAAAGTAATTAAAAAATTTATATTCTCGGAATATTTAAAATTTTTAATCGTTATTTTTATTTTTAAAATAAAATATTTCATTTTAAAATGTTTTTTAAATAAATATGACATATTTATATTTCAATATGTAGAAATAAAAAAATTTCATAACCTTGACGGACTAATTCCCAAAATTGTCTAATAGTAACATCGAATGTATCTGAGAAATTTTAAATGAAGTTCTGAAGTAAAAAATAAATCGATGATTTTACGAAGTATGCATAAATTCTTGATATTTTCATTATATTTATATCTTATAAACCTCTAGTGGACATTTTCGCTCAAGTGATTCGTAATACAGTTTTATTGAACTCTTTACATGCGTTTGTTGCCACTCTATAAGCTGGATCTTTTGTCTTACAACAACAGAATTTGGTAAATGGGAATATCTACATCTGAAAGATTTTTCGGATATATTAATTAATTAAAAATTCAACTAAATTTTAGTGATTTCTTACTATCCCAAAATATTACAGTAGGAAAATTACTTTTATATTATTTCTAAATATTTTATATATTTATATTTAAAACATACATTTAATTTTTAAATAAATATAAAATTTTAAAAAAATCTTTTAAATAATATAAATTTTTTAAATATACTAAACTTCTATTTTTAATTTAAAAAAAGATATTTTAAGCACATTTTGTAATATTATTTTTTCACGCAAAATAAAAATAAAATTTAAATTATTATCTTTAAATTCAGAACTTTGTTACTTTTTTCTACTGTAAAATGTAGAAAGCAGAACTCTGATACTTTTTACATAATTTTAAGTTTTCAAGAACTTACAATTATCGTTAATAATCCTTAATTATTGCCTTTAACTGCACCTTAAGATAATTATTGTCATAATGACATATATCTTTATCAGTAGATTTCACCAATTTTAACATTCTGTATTTTTAAAGAATGCTGTTCATATTTTTATTTATTTTGTACTAAAATTTTAAAATATAGGACTTTCCAAATTGTTCCCTTTAATGAAAGATAAATAACTTCTATACTAATATTTTTAAATAAATTTTATAACATAATTAGTTGCAAGTTTCTAAGAATTAATAAGTTTAATCTCTGTTCCAAGGCTCATTGCCACAAATTTCATGAAAAATTCTTATTTTCCATACACATCTAAACAAAATATTTCCTATTTTGAATACATCTTTTTCGAAACAATTCAAATAATTCTTTAAAATTCACTCGTTTTAGTACCGATTTTCTATAATTCACAAACAAACGTAGCCATTCAAATGATGATCTTTTATATATTACCAAAAGAAATAGTTTTTATTGACATTCTTTCAGTTCTTTTGATAACACTTTCTTTCTTCATAAAATAATAACTTAAAAAACATCACTTTTTTATACGTTGGCCCACTTCAAAAAAACTTCAGATCCAAAACTCTTTTCTAAACGAGAAAAATTGGGCCAGATCATCAAATTCACCCGCCTCAATTTATCAAAGCCGTAATGTTCCAAAGAAATGGCGCCACGCATTAAAAAAAAGAATAAATAAATACTTCATCGTGCAAAGCAGAAATAGCATAATTTCCAGTGCAACAAATGTAGTGATGGACCCCCTTCAAAGCATTTTAATGCAACGAACCGTTGGGGAAATCCTTCATTTAATTTTATGTTATAAACGAAGAAAAATACCACAAGAACAAGAACTCCAGAAACGAGTTGCAACGCCATTTTGAACTCTCGCCCTCAGACTCGTTAAGATGCAAGGGTTGGAGAGTATAGCGTTATTACTAGTCTCACGCAATGCATCATGGTCTTCACAGTGGAAGGTCTTAACCTAACGTTTCGAAGATTGATGCGATAAAGCCTATGCATGAATGTAGAATGCTTTGCCAGTGTAATAAAACGGTAGGAGGTGAGAGAGGTATGCTAAGTCATTAATTTTGTGAATTCCTCGCGTTCAATTTTCTGCAGGAAGTTTGAGAGGAAGAGATGAAATTGGGTAGGATCAATGAGCTACTATCTTTTAAGCATTCAAACACGAAATATTTGGAATTCCTGATCCGCAAAATTTGAACCTAGAGTCAGTTCAGGAGTGTTGGTTCGGATATGCATACGAAATGAAGTTCCTGTTCTGATGCGAGTGAATTCCTTTTGCAAAACAGCACAAATCGCGTATTGAGTTTTGTAGGAGAATACACCAAGAATTTGGGAAGATTACATTTCGAAGTGGCAACATTGCATGTTGAACTTTAATTCGTTGATAAGATGCAAATTAACTGGAAGTAGTGCATTTTGAGATTGTTACTGTTAAAAGGAAAACGAATAGAGCACATTGAATTTATCCATTAGCATTGCATCATATAGAATTCTTAAATCTGAAAGTATTCCTTTAAAACGTTACATAGGAGATTAGATGGATACGAATCAAATTTAAAACAAAGTGATGTGTGATATTTTTATTCAATTAACTTAGATAAATTAATGGTTTCTTTTAAAATCAGATCGAGCTCTCTCCCCAAAATTTTCTCGAATTCTCTCTAATAAACCTATCCCATTAAATCACTATACCAAAGTGGTTGACACCAGTGTGTAATAGTTACGAAAATATTAACTTTTGGGATGGATTTAGCATTTTTACTCTCTATCGTACCATTCTACGAGTGTTATTTCACTATTAATTCCTAAATGCGCTAATAGTATTCAAAAATCGAATTAGTGTTTTAGTCACATCTTTCTAAAACAATTGGGACAAGAATTTCCTTCAAAACTGCACTTGTACACACAAATTTCCATATTAAATTTGATATGTTTTAAGTTAGTATTTTCTAAGTAGTAATCTGATAGGTTCATGATTGTTTCAAACCGGTTTAAACTGGTTAATGTCAAATTAATTAAGACGATTCGACAGATCAGAGAATGTATAATTTGGATATTAAGTTGTTATTTTAGATGCCAATAAATCGCCAAATGTGACATTTATCTGCAGATCTGACTGCTGTATTATTTTCTAATAACCTGATTTTACTTCGTTGACATTATACCTCAATCTACAATCTTTACCCCTTAAACAAACAACATTTTAACTTGTTGGTTTATTTTTAAAAATGTTGAGTGAATTAGACAATGGAAATGTGATTTCAAAGTGAACAACTACAACAGAAAGCGATAGTTAATTTAAAAACTATATTATGCCGGCTACAAACTCAAAAAGGGATAAAGAGCCAGTTGGTTGCCTACGCATTTTGAGGCTCCTAAAACCTGAGGCAGAAGCAATATCATACTTTCACATGATAATAACAAGTAGAAAAACACAAAACACAATTTATACAAAGACAGCGATTGCAGAATTCAAAAGCAGCAGAATCGTTTTTAAAAAACAGCAAAAATGCAACTAGGGAGCTAGATCCACTATCAACATTCCAGCGATAGAAAACTTGAGGCAGTTAAGGAGCTCCTATTTCCGTTTCTGAGCTATGGCTTGTACTAGCTGACGTTGAAGTACAACATTGAATGAAATGATAGACCTGAACTGGTTTTCCTGACATTCTTCTAGTACAACAGGCGTTGCAACGCGAAATATTTTAGTTTTCTGGGAGGGAGAGAGAAAGAGGAAGAATGTGATTTTTTTTGTCGTATCCGAGTTTTTTCGGAAAGGGGGTGCAGTAGCTTCTGTGGGTAAAGACCCCTGAGCACCCAGAGGGCAGAAGTCTGACTTGTAGCTCAAATAAAGGCAATGCACTCATTCGCTTGCACAACCCCTTTTTACAGGGGGGTACATTCACGCGCCTCACAGACAGAACACAGAGTAACAACCATGCTCGAACCGGGAATCGAACCCGGGCCGCCCAGATCATGGGGAAGACACGCTACCCCTGTGCCAGGACGCCGACGAAGAATGTGGTCGCTACTAATTAGGAATGTTATGCCGAGGTGAGAAAAAAATCTAGCTCTGGATTGAACTCAAATCTTGCAAATGCTAACCCAGCGAGAGCATTGCTGATTGCGCTGTTCGGATACCCACTAGAGAGAAAATACTTAAGACTTGCTTTATATGTTTTAAGCCTGCACCTTGGCCTATGGGTACCGTGTCTTCTCCACGATCTGGAAGTCCCAGGACTGAATCCTGGTTCGGGCAAAGTTGTCCTTTATCCTATGTTCTAAATGTGAGGTGTCTGTACGCGTCTCCCTGTAAAAAGGGGGCTATGCAAAGGAATGTGTGTGTCATCTTCTTATGAGCTAGATGTCAGACTTCTATCCATTGGTGCTCAGGGGTCTCTCTTTACACTCAAAAGCTACTGCTCCCATTTTCTGTGGTAACACGGACATGACATCATCACATGTGTTCTAACACGTGTAAAAAACTAGAAAGATCTTCAAAATTCAACTCATATTAGAGATATCTCTGTAATTCTTGTATCATCCACATTCTTTATTTTTTGTTGCTAAAGTCACCAAATTCCTTGCCATGGAATTCAGCTGTCATTCATCAACATATCTGTAAAACTATCTTTCTTATTCTGATTCTAATGTTGAAAAAAGTTATATTACAGATTCGTAACAAACTTAATAGAACGCATAAGAATAATTAAAATATATCAAAGTAGTTAAGGTATAAAATAAAAATTACATAAAGCTTTTAAAATTTTAGGAAGTTAAATAAATATAGGATTGCTTTTAGGAACTTAAGTAAATCAAAGTTTTAATCTTGATGGGTTTTTTTAAAAAACTTCGTTTTTCTTCTCTATATAAGATATTTCAAAAAAGCTGCTTAATTATTCTTTATTTGAACAGAAAACTTTATAGACATCCGGGGTCTATTCAAACGGAGAAACGGAAAAAACCTTTTAGGGAAGGTCTTTGACATGTCTCGCTATTTAACAAGTACTTCAAACACCTTTCATATTCAGAATCCAAACTAGCATTAAAGAACTTGGCAAATATGCACTCCAACGAAAGAATACACATCACCCCATTATAAAAGCACTTTACGAATGGGAACTCTTTCCCTAAAATATATTTATTTTCTATATTTTGAAGCAAACAAAGAATATGTCCTTAAAGAAATTTATATCCAGCAAAAATCAATATACCCAAACCTTCTTACATATTTCTCCCCAATCACTTGATGCACTTTCAGCAATGCTTTTTTCTTCCCATAGGAAATCCTCTTTTCATGAGAAAGAAATTCGAACTCCGAAGATCGCATTGTCAGTGGATGAACCTATAGCCAGAGAGATAACTCTCTATCAGGATCTGATTTACGAATCGCTATCTACTAAATAGCTGAATATTTCCTTCATAAGGATCAACCGCAAAACCCAGAGTAGGCATTTTTTTCTGATGTATTGACATACTCCTGCGAATAGGCGGATTTTCTTTTTCTTTTGTTTTTTTCAGTTTATATGTATAGTCTATAGAAAGTGAAATACAATGGGATTTGCAGTAAAAAGAAGCAAAATTGTAACTTTAAAGTTGACGTGTAATTATGGTTACGTCATAGAAATATATATATATTTGTTTAATTCAAGCTTTTCCTTGGCCTTAGAATTAGAGTGGTTTAATTTTTCTCTCTCATAAGGTATCTATGTAATTTATATGCAAAAAAGAAAGAAAAGAAGGGAAAAAAAAGGAATCTACGATTGGAAATTTCAAATTATCATGTGAGAACCTTATTATATTTTAAGTTACTATTTGTTTCAATTCATTTAAGTAATTTACCAGTTCAAACCGGTTTGAAACATTCACTAGACATCTCTATCGGTCTCTGCCCCTATATATTCATATATTTTTTTTAAACTACCATTTTCAATTTTTCTAGTTGGCGAACAAAGTTATGGATCTCAATGACTTTTTTTAACAAAAATAATTCTTTTTTTTAAATACATAGAAGCATAAGTAATCTGATAATCTCATGATTGTTTCAAACCGGTTTAAACTGGTTTAATGACTTAAATTAATTAAAACAATATGAAAGAATTTAGGTAATAAATAATTTGAAAATGAAGTTGTAACTTTAGTCAGCGATAAATCCTCACATGTGTTAAGCTTCTGCATTACTTTCTAATAACCCTAAAAGAGAAAAATGGACGCCTCAAACGAGATAAATAAGAATTTGTTGCCAACGCGTTTTGAGGCTTCAAAAACTTCAGACCAAAACAGCATCACGTTCTCATGATAAAAAAATACTACATGATAAAAAAATACTGCAAAATTTCGTTGAAATGAGCATAATTGTAACTTTTATCAGTCTTATTTTTGATGATGTTAAATGATTAAGAGAATGCAATTTTATTGGACTTTTTAATTACTAATATTTGATAAGTAACTAACTAATTTTGTTAACTAATATTTGATAATTATGAATCCTATTGTGTTAATTTTTAATAAAGTTTTTATATATATAAATATATATATACACCAATTATATATCAAAAGGTCAATTCTGCAGAAAACATATGCCCAATCCACACCTACCCATTTGCACAAAATATATGGGCTTTTAATTTATCAAATATATTCTTCACAATTTTCACAAAACTAAACTTCAGAATAACATTCTAAGCATCCAAAATTATGAATCCTATTGTATTAAAATTGCTTGAATTATGTAAACAATCTAACAAATTTTGTTTCATCCATATCCATCTATAACTTATTTGTTGAGTAAGCAAAATATCTTATTATTGCACTAGTTTTAATTTTCAGTTTTCCTTTACATTTCGCTGATATTTCACAAAAGCTATGTGTAATCAATCACGTGGAAGACTGCATATAAATAATTTGAAAGCATTGTTTGCAATCAATGATGAATATTTAGCTTTATAAGCAAAAGTTTCCATGAAATCTGGCCAAAATCCAAAAGCTTTTAAGATGATGATACGCTAGAATTGATTAATAACCGAATCTGCATAGAATAAATGTATAGAGTTCTTGAATACTTGATATCTGCCTTTTTGAAAAGTCATGAAAATAACTTGTGACTTATTTGAATTTCAAAAGGAAAATTATTGAATATGATATAGATACCGATAAGAACTGACTAAGGCTTGAGACAAATTATTTTGCAAATGTATATTTTTCTGGATTGTTGTGATAATTTGCGGCAGTTTAGATTCTTCTGTCTGGCGAAATTTCAAATATTTACTCGTTATTATTAGAATACGTTTGGCATAATAAATGTGATAGTGATTCATTGGAGTATGAGGAAATAATTGAAACAGAATTATTTACATTTTAGCTATGAAATGCCATAAAAATCAAAGCAAATCTATTAAACATTCTTACTACGGCTTGAGACAAACCATTTTCCAAATGTATATTTTTCTGTATTGTTGGGGTCATTTGAGGCAGTTTAGATTCCTGAGTCTAGCGTAATTTCACTAGTTATTATTATTATACGTTTATTGCAATAAATTTGATAGTGATTTGATGGAAGGCAAAAAAATTTAAATACATTTTATTTAAAAACAACAATTTTTGCATTTTAGCTTTGAAATAATGTTTTGGAAACTAAAATGACATATATTATACAGGCTAAAATAAGCTTAGAAAGAAAGAAACAGCTTTAATTCGTGGTTTAACACAAAAAATTATTCATTTTCATTTTTTATTTTAAAATGTTACTAAGAGAAAGTACTTCAACACATTCACATGCACTGACACGCCTCTGCGTTACAAATAATATGTAATTGTGCAAAATCACCTATGTTATTAGATGACACCTTCTCTACAACAATTAAAAGATAGCAAAAAAGGGGGCATCTAATTAAATAGATTTCCCTGATATCAGGCGTTGGTAGTAGCAATGAACGGGTTAATAATATATATATATATGTGTGTGTGTGTGTGTGTGTGTGTGTGTGTGTGTGTGTGTGTGTGTGTATGTGTGTGTGTGTGTGTGTGTGTGTGTGTGTGTGTGTGTGTGTGTGT
>JAPMOQ010055911.1:832162-881917 GCA_026543055.1 Argiope trifasciata
TGTGTGTGTGTGTGTGTGTGTGTGTGTGTGTGTGTGTGTGTGTGTGTAAAATCATCCATGCTGTTTGTTACATTGGAGATGAGTAACAAATTTCCTCACCATTTTGCTATGAGTCATTACCAGATGAAAAATTTCGCCTTTTTTTAATGCAATAACATCATTTCTTTTTACTCAAATTCCCTGATTTATTAGTATGCGAACCAGGGAAGCCCAGGGCACAGAAACACCCTTCTCGCTAACCCTAGGTCAGGTTGCTTGTAGCGCATATTTATTTAATATATGAATATTTTACAATTTATTTAATATAACATATAGCACTCTTTTATAAATACACTGCCATGATTCGCTTGTATTGAATACAATGAACTTAAGGTTCCTAAAAGGGACTTTACAAAAGAGTTCCCCAAAAGTGATTTAATGGCTCATCAATGGTTATTTATATATTTTTTACTATGTTGGATATCCAAAACTATTGTAAAATGGATTAAAAGAATAAACTACTTTATTTAATGCTTTTGATTCATCTATTTTGATCATTTAAAAAAAATGGAACTACTGTATACAACACTATAAAAATCAAACACTATCAACTCTCTGACAGTATTTCTTCCAAACTACAGAATAATCCCATGGTTATTGTTGTCTTAAGGGGTCATCAACCTTGTAGTCGGTCCTGACTTGGAACTATCCAACAATTCAGTAGGAAAAATTCAATTGAATGAAACGGTTCGTGTTCAATTTAACAAACTTTGGATCATTGCATTTCGGGGGTTAATGTACAAATTTGATGAATGATGCTTTGTAAAGCTACAATATTCAACCAAAAACTAGCTAAAGGTAGAAGTAGGAAGTTTTACCTATTAATATGGTTAACACAGTTAATATTTTATATTTAAATTATATTTTGTAATAATAAAAATGATATTTTGATATATATATGATATATATATATATATATATAAATGATATATTAAAAATATATTTGTATAAATGATATTTTTTAATAATGCTCGTACCACTTCACTACTGACCTTCACAAATACATTTTTACTTATAATATAATGTGATGTAATTTTTGGATCATCCTATTTTTTCAAAATAGTTGCACGTAAAATTTCAAGGTATTACTGAAATGCATTAAAAAACACTTTTAAAAATATGATCCAAAATCTTTTATTGCGTTTCCAGTTTTTATTATGTTTCCAAAAATATCCAACTTGCCATAAAAATTATGTTATATATACACAAATACCTCTCACTCTAAAATGAGCCATTTGCCAATCTCAAATCCCAGCATCATCAAAATAGTTCGGTCACAACAACAACAGCAGCAACCAAAAAATAAGGAAATGTCATAAATCAGGGGATTTATGTGACGATCAAATATATTCCAGACCACTTCATTGCTGATAGCAGGATTTCATAGCAGCAGATTTACGAACCGAGTTTTCCCAGAACTGTCCTATTTCGTAGCTCGTGCTTATTCGGTGTCCTTATCGCCGATATTCGAATATAAATTTACATAAGCTGGTAGGGCTTATCGGTGGCTTGTTGATTATTACCCTGGTAAGATTTGAGGTAGATCAAAGTTTCTATTGGAGTCTTTATTTCTTTTTTCAATTTGTTGTCCCGATCTGACTATGTATTTCTTGGAATATTTTGAGCAATCCAAGAGTCCTCCAAAAGAAAATATCGGCCGCTGAACAAAAGGAAACCTACTTATGGAACAGGCTGAGATAAATTGGGGAAGTTTGAATTGAAGGCTCAGGAATATATCATGAAGCCATGAAGATCGAAATTTCGGTACTGATAAAAATCATGTATTATATCTTTAACGAATTATCAATAAACCATTTCAATTCCTCAGCATAATTCAATTTACCATATGAATTCTTTCGTACAATTCAATTTACCATATCAATTCATTTGTGCAATTTAATTTGACATACTAATTATTTCGTGTATTTCAATTTACCATGTTGATCCGTTTGTATAATTGACTTTACATAAATGGATCGATAACGGATATATATTCAATTGATCACTTTAAATTATTCAAATTACCATATCAATTCATTTGTGCAATACCATTTGTACAATTCAATTTACAATATAGATCCTTTGTACGATTCAATTTACATTATCATTTCCTTTGCACAACTAAATTTCCCGCATCATTTTTTTCTATTCAAAATTATTCATTACTGAGTTATTCTATATATGAATTATTAAATTTATAAATTGAAATGCGCGCATTTACAAGAATTAAAACGGGTAGTTGACCAATTATTCTAAGATGTTCGTTATCAGAAAATGTCTTTATTGAAACATCAAACAACCTAAGACTGCAATGCAGGGAATGTTAAAAATTAAAATTAATAATATTTTACTGTTCGAAAATGATATTTTCCTAAACCGGGTTTTAATGAATTATATATTAAATGTTGAATGGATGGATTGACAGAATTTAAATTGAGTGATTGGTTGACTGACTAAAGATGATCAATATCTGAATTGTATTTTGATGAGGCATCAATTTATCATAGAATAAAACAGGCAGATTGTTGCAAAATCAAGTGCGAGATCGGATAAATGTCCGAAGAATTTCGCTATCCAAAATTTTTTTAATGAATTATCAATTTGCCATAGGCTGAAATGGGCAGACTGCTTCAAACTAAAGTGAGCGATTGGTTAATTGTCTAAAGATATTCGCTAATAGAATGTTTTTTTAATGCGTTATCCATTTATCATAGAATAAAATGAGCAGATTGTTGAAAAATAAAGTTGATTATTGGTTAAATGTCTGAACATTTTCGCTATCCAAAATGTTTTTAATGAATCATCAATTTACCATAGGCTGAAATAGGCAGATTGCTGCAAATTAAATTGGAAAATTGGTTCACTGTACTAAAATGTTCTTTATCCGAATAGTTTTTTTTTAAAAAATAAATGTTTGATTTATCTTCGACATTCGTTGAAATCGATCAATAAGTTATTACAATTTAAATTGAAGATAATTATTTATTAATTTTTAGAAAAAGCTCGTTACTCGAATTGGGCCTTTCACAAATCACATTTACCAAAGATTTCAGTAAGCAAAGAAATATCAATCATTAGAATTTAAAGTGGGTGATCGGTTGATGGTATGAACTGTCAATTCATTGATCATCTATTTCCGCAACTGGAAATGAGTAATTGATTAATGAATCAATCAATTCGAATATGTTTGTTTTTCAAATTGTTGAATGAATCAAAAATTTATCATAGATTCCATGGAAAGGAATTTGAAGAGCCATAAATTTTAAATCAAGATGCCGTTTTGGTTAGCAAATATTTACAACAAAAATGTTAACTATTAGAATCAGTGATCACATATACATTGTAAATTTTTCAAATAATTTTCAAAATCCTTACATAAAGATTCAGCTGCAATAAATTTTCATGATCCATGAAATAATTTTATAGCCCATACATCCCAGAAATCGTAAGTGCATTCTATGACAAAAATAAACATTTGAATGGATTCAGCGCATGCGTATTGTGAAACAGCATCAACCTCACATTGCAAAGCTATGCTCCTCAGATTAAATGTATCAAAAGATTCGCTTCTTCAAGAAGATACTAAAAGTAAGATCTTTGAATAACTATGTCATAAAATAAAGTAAGCAGTATATTTATTCTTCTGCTGTCTTGAAAAGCAGTAGAGCACTAATATAAACTATTTCTTCTATTTAAAAAATGACAAGCATTGTAATTTACAAGAACCATCTTTAGAAAAATCTAGACGGCAAGTAACATTTTCCTGACAACTAAAAACTATTTAAAAGTCTAGACTGACGTTTTGCATTGAATGATCTAGACTTGCAATAAAATTTCATTGAGAAATAAGAAGAACAAAAAAGTTTTTCTGAATAAAGTGGGTTAAAGCGGTAACTTGAGTCAAACTGTCAACGATGCAATAGATTGTAACTGATTTTGTTATTATTGAATTATAATATCATATTTTGCAATATGTAATAATTCCATGAATATTTTCAGTTATAATATTTTGTTCTAGAATATATTTTAATACTTCTTTTATAACAATTTTTGTATAATTGCATCTTTGCAGCCATTTAGCACCCATCAGTGTTTTCTTTTATTAATAAAATCCCTTAATCACTTTTGACAATTTATTTTATCTTTTACAAGAGCTTATAAATTAAATCAGCCTTTATACTATTTTAAATATCAAATTAAAATAAACATTACAACAGTATTATTTTATTTGAACAGACTTGCAGTTTTTTAAAGATGGTTACTCGTATATAGAAAACATATTAATAGAGTTAATGAGATCATCACGTTCATGATATTCTTTAGTATTATTATAAATGAAACATTTTAACTTCCATGGCAAATACGATAAATCGCCAAATCATATTAAATAGCAGCGAAAAGTAGTCAAACTAAAAGCAATCATACACTCTTTTCTTTTGAGTGTCTAGTTTGGCGTTATTCTTGGCGTCGTTTTAACAGTGGTAGCTGAGGAAATCAAGATGCACATAAAAATGTAAATTTACGATTCAATTGTTCGCTTTTATGCAATGTCATGTTTTTGATCAGCACGTAAATTGATTGAATATTTAACAGAAATCTTCCTTTATTCTTCGTCAGCTCTGAACAATAGACAATTCTCCTTGAATAAATATTATATAATAAAATGGAAATTCTTTGATTTTAAATATAATATCGATATCTGTTATTGAAAATAATGCATTTAAAAAAATCAGAATTCAGAATAAATTTGAAGTTAATTTATTTGGTTTTATTAAAAGACACCATTTAATACTTTAAAATGATGTAATTTTTTTTTCAGTAACAATGTTGTAAGGGATTATTTTGGAAATACGCCAAAATATGATATTACTTTTCAATTAATTAAAAGTCTAGTTAATTAAAAAGTTTTATTGAAATTTTAAAAGTTCCTCTCCTTCTAAAAGCCCATTCTTTTTATACCAAATTTGGAATGTATAGGTTAAAAAATTTGTAAGCTGTAACGCATTTTTCTTTATTTCATGTAGATTATTAACTTAATCATTAACAATTGCTCAGATTAAATTCGTTTTAAAATAGCTTTCATTTTATTAAATGCAAAAAAAAAAAAAAAAAAAAAAAAAAATAAAGTTAGAATTCCCATTTATGGATCAAAACAAATTTTATTTTAATTACAAACGAAAATTTTAAATAATCATTCACATCATATTTTTTTTAATAAATGTGGTGGCAAATGTATAATTTTTAGTTATATATATTGATTCTGCAGCTCAAATTTAGCTATCTTTTTCTTATTTTTTTAATTTATCGTTTTATTAATCGTTTGGTTAAACAAATATTTTAATTATCGTGTGCTCGTTTTGAAATAATCAGTTTGAAACTTAGAGCAGCAATGTATAAAATATAAATATTCTTCCTACGATGTTTACAAATAGCTGTACATGTTTTTTATTAGTTTGTAAATGTTTTTATTAGTTGTAAATGTTTACAATTAGTTGTTATGAATTTTATTCTTTTTCAATATATTCAAATTTCTTTTAATGTTTTTCATTAATTTTCTATAGAATCATCTTTATTTTCATTCAATAACATGAATTTGAATGTCACTAAATCATTTTTTGAAATAACAATAATATACTTTTAAATAAAGTTCTATAACTAATTTAAGAGTTTAATTCAAAGTATAATCCTTTCCACAATATGTGTGCAGGTTCTTTGATAAAATATAAATACGGAATAATTTTTATTCGTGAATTTTTATACGGAATTATTTTATTTTTTGTGCCTATTTTAATAACATTTATTTTTATTGAATAGCTGTTTTAGAACACGAGTTTTGACAGTAATAAACTGGTTCAAACTAGAATTAAAATAAAATTAACATATAAGTGATTATTATTTTTTTAAAAAAACAAGAAATTATTTAATTGTGGACCAACTATTAATTTTTAAACCATGAAAACGACTTTGATCGGTTTTAATAATAATATTTTATTTGTAGTATGAATTAAAATATTTTTGAAAACGTTATTTCAATACATAATGCTTTTATAACAATAAAAACATAAAATCTAATAATTGCAGCATTTATATAACACATAAAATAAACAGCTATAACATTTATGACAACATAAAATATTATTTTTCACTCATCTAACGTTTTAAATATGACAATTTAGATAAGAATTACTGGGTCAAAATGAAAATAAGGATTAAAAATATATAAATGTTGAAATCTGCTACATGAATCTATCATGTAACATTAATTTTTTGATCACGTGATTGTAAAGTCTTAATCGCTACCGATACAGTAAGATAGTGGAATTTCAGACAAATAATTTATTTACAGCCATATATATTTGCATACGAACAATTTGTTCCAATATAGGTTAAATATTCGCTATTTATACAACAGGTTAAAGGTCTATCGTGAAATAAAATAATGGGAAAAAGTTACCCATTAATTCTAAGAAAACCACCACAAGACCTCAACAGGGTGTTAGCCAGAAACGCTACAAGTAGGGAGCGTCGAAATCGCAATCAGCAATTCAGAGTCTCTCTTCTCTCTTCAAATACCAACCGGCACTTTATCGCTGTCCAAAGTCCATCTCCTCAAACTCTATTCGCCAACGTCACTTCTTCATGGGCCAATCATCCAGCAAAATTTCCTTCAATTGTGGTACCAGGTCTTCCGTGGCGTGGGACTGTCCACCAATGACGCGTTCTAACAGAATAATTTTTTGGAATACATGTCCTTCACAAAGGGACCAACTACACTCAACTATTCCTTTGAAGAAGCCACAGGTTTCATACCCACAATGAATTTCACGTGTTGTCTAAGGACATGATGTGATCAATCAGCGAAGGAGATTCCCCATTTCGAAACAATGTTTAACATTGGAAGCGTTAATAAGTTGTTAGCAGCTGTCGGGAAACGCCACTAATCTTGAATGTGACAAAGGAGCGTTACAATATCAATGCCCAGGTATCAACTTTTAAGAATTGCGAAACATTCTTTCTTTTGAGATTGACAAGAGAATGAAACTTTTTGTTACTCAAGTAAAAAAAATGAAGAGATAAAATCCGGTTTAAACCGGTTTGAAATACATCAGGTATTGCTCATACCTCAAATAAAAAAATTATCATTTTTTTTATCCAGATTGGCGAGAGCTTCAAAACGTTTTGGCAAGCTACGAAAAAATTTGAAAATGAAAATTTCTATTTATACTTTATTAATAGTTTCATTTCGAGCTTCAACCCCCTTCCCCTTAACAAAACAATATGTTCTCATATGATAATTGAATCAATCTCATATAAATTATGTTATTATCGTGATAAAATATTTTCTTTTTCTTTAGGTATGCTATGATTTTATTAAATTATAATACGATACATTTTTAAATAGTTTATTGTATTATAGCAATTTATATACCTTTGATAAAACAAAAATTCATTAATGTTTAGAATAGTATAATTCAATTGCAAAGCAAAAATTTTAATAGTTCGGTTGATACATTAAAATTAAATATTTGACTTTTGAAAATTAATAGTTTTTTTATTTCTCCATATTACTAAAAGTTAAAATTTGAATTAATCTAATATTATCCATAGAGTGAAAGCATATTGCTCTTATCGAAATTTAAAATATCATGTTGCAGATGAATCTACTAAATATTACACTACAGTTATTAACAAATTTGTCATTTTGTAAGTCTGTCTTTTTATGGACATATTTATCTGGAAAGAAATGAATAAATGAGATTTCATTTACGATCTTTATCCAAGGATTGCGGATTTTTATCAATTTCTTTCATTGTCAACATTTTTTTCAAAGGGAGAAACAGTCTCAAAATCTGACCAAAATTTGTAAATCAAAATTTATAAATGACCAAAAAATTTTTAAAAAATAAAGGAGCGGTACATTCAAAAATTTTCGCAAAAAAAGAGAAAAAAAAGGAGGAATATTTCAAAAAAAACTGCACCTTCCCCCTAAAAAACAATGAAAAGGAGAAACAGTTTTAAAAGTTTTCTCAATCATAAATCATTCAAACTTTGTAAATGATTAAACACAATTATAGCTATTAAATTGAAAAACAGTTTCAAAAGTTTTAGCAAGTAAAAATTATTTAAAATTTGTAAATAATCAAAATAAAGAACAATAAAAGAAGGGAGCAACTTCAAGTTTTAAAAACTGTCTCAACATTAGTTATTCAAAATTTGCAAATGAGCAAAAATAAAGAAAAATGAAAGTGAGAAATAGTATCAAAAGTGTTCTAAACTACATATTATTCAAGATTTATAAATGAAATAAAGATTTATAAATTTATGAAAAAATAAAGCACCATTATATTTAGGAATAGTTTGAAAAAGTTTCTGAAACTTAAATAATTCGAAAATAGGCAAATCACCAAAATAAATTACAATGAATGAAAGAAAAAGTTTTAAAACTTTCAAAACTTTAAAATATTTAAAATTTGTAAATGACAAAAATCAACGAAAGGGGAGAAAAGTTGTGAAATTTTTCTTAACCATAACTTATTCAAAATTCTTAAATGACCGATAATAATAATAATAAACAGTGAAAGGGATAAAACATTTCAAAAATGTTCGCAATCATAAATTATCGAGAATTTGTAAAAGACTCAGAAAACGATAATGTACATGAATATGAAACGAAAAAATATCCTTTTTAAATCAACAATGAAGATTAGTGTTTATTTTATTAATGCATTATTTTTATAACTTTTTAAGTTTATTTTATTATTCAGTATTTACATTATCCAATAGTTTTTAATGTAGTATAAAATGCTAACATTTTATTTTTCAGTAGTGAAGATAGCATTCATATTTTCAGAAAAGAAAAAATATTTATAAATTTACTTTTATTTTTCTATTTTAACTGACATAAGTAAGGAAGTCGTTACTTAACTTGAAAGGTATCTTTTTCAGAATTTTTTTTGTCTGGAATAAGGAAAATGTGATAGCATGATTGAATCGAAAATCCTGTAGAGCTCTGCAAATAATTAATGAACTCTACTAGAAATGTCCTAGATATTCATTAATTTACAACAAATACTTTTACGAAAATCGTGTCTTCTTTTTGTTTGGAATTCAGACTTTGATAAATCGTTTGCTCAACAGTTGCGCGGAATCTCGTAAAATTAAATACAATTCGTGATAAAAAAGATTTAAAAGTTTAAATCTAAGTACAGAAAATTCGTTGTAAAAAGGAAAACCTAGTTGCATTATTTAAAGTTTCTTTTTCTGTGGAGGATAAATAAGAAATAATTCAAATTGCATTTGTATTTAAAAGCTTAGAAACAAAACAAAACTTTTGAATTAAAAAAAACTTTTTTTTCATTATTAATGATAAACATTTAGGTATTTTGTCAAGTTTTATGCGTATCGGGATTAAAGACATTAAAGCATTGATGTCTAGCATAACGTTGAATAAATAAACAATGAATAGATGACTAAATGACTAAATAAAAGAATAATAAACACTATACTGAATTTTTAAATAATTTAAACAAGTAATAAACAAATTATATCGTTAGTATTACCTAAACTGTAGATTTAATCTAATAAAAAGTCTTGAAAACAAAATTAATTTAATTTATGCATAGCCTTTATGATCAGCCTTTTAAAAATAAAATATGTTTACATGAAGAAATCAGGTTTTTAAAAGTGCACTTGTAGAATATGTTATATAATTTATATATCCAAAAAAAGAATATGTTATATCAGTATTTTTTAATCATTAATTTGTAATTCAATTTTATAAATATTCCCTTGCAGACTAAGTCTTAGAAAACGCGTATGTTAACTAAAGACAAAAAGAAGACTCTCTAATCTCAACTTTAGACTTTATTCGAGGAACTTAACTTGACATATATTTTTAACCACAAAACGAAATGACTTGAATGTTCCAGATTTAGAATGATTCAGAAATTATAAGAACCTTCTAGAAGGAGCAAGAAATAATATAAAGTAAAGCAATAAGAAAATAACTTTTATGCAGCTTCCCTGCAGTCAGATGCGAATTGTTGTTTTCAGTTCAAAACATTCTTCTACAGAGCTATTCAATTCTCATCAAGCTAGAGCAAGTTTCTTTACAATATTATGAAATTTCGAGCTCATTTCTTAAGATTTCCCCTAGAGATGGCACCACATTCATGGAATCAAATTTAAATTTAACTAATGGATTAAATAGTAATTAAGTTCTGTAAATAATAAAAAAGAGCACTGCTATCAACACTTATGTACTAAGTGTAAAAAAAATGTATAACTCTAGTACGTAACAAACTGAATAATAAATACATTAAAATATTCTATTTCTAAAAACATGAAACAAGTCGAGTAAAACAAAATTACGCGAAAAAAAATCTGGAAGCGAAAAAATTCGAAATTTGCTTTTGAGAGAAAAAATTTAGTATTTTTAGAGGTTATTCTTTTTGCTTGTGAGTCTCGTTCTTATTTTTCTTAAATAGCGAAAGTAAATTTGATGTGTATGAAAAATTAATATACTAAAATTGTGAACCAATTATTTTTATCTACCTTGTATAGTAATTGAATTGATATGTACTTAGGCAAACATACATAGATAACAACATTTAATGCATGTATATTCTTCCATATTTTATGGAAATTTGTATACCATATTTAAATACCTCAGGCGAAATTTCCTATTTCTTGTACAGATTCTTCTGAACTTCTGTTCTCCTAGACATATTAGACAGTGCAACAGAGATAATTACAGAAATATGTCTTTCGGGTTCAGGCAGGTCTGTATTTGTTATGACATGGAAATTTGTCATGATTTCGAGTTTGAAAATTTTGATAATTATAATACTTTCTCTTTGTACACTTTGTGTGCAATAAAGTACAAAAATATACAAAATCTTTATACTGGAACAGGATTCAATGCATTGATTATACATTTTATAGAAATCAACCAACTAGATGTAAATACCTCAAGCCATATTTCATATTTCTTGATCAAAGAATTTTTGAGATTTCGCTTTCCTGTTTATGGACATATAGATATTGCAATAAAAATAATTATAAATATACGTTTTCCCGATTATGGCGAGTCTGAAACTATAGGATTTGTCAAGATCTCGAGATTGAATTATTTGAAAATTACAATATTTTCTCCTAGTGCATTTTGTGTACGGAAAAAATATGAAAATGCAAACTGTTTATATTGGAGCATTATTCAAAGTTTTGATTGCATATTTTATCGAAAATATGCCTTATCTTGTGTTTTAATCTGCCTTATCGTAAGCAGTAAGATATGTTTTATTTAAATACTTGCCTTGTGAAATAATCGGAATGATATGCACTCTTACAGATAGGTATATAAGAAAATATCCTATGTATGTATATTTCATATTTTAAAGAAATATACATATTGGATGTCAATCCCCCACACTAAATTTCATCTTTCTCTATCAAAGTCTGTTTGAGCTTTCGCTTTCCCATTCATAGACAGATAGATAATGGAACAGAAACAATTACAAACAAAAATATGTTTTCTAGGATTATGGTATGTCTGAAGCATGGAGATTCATCATGATCTCGAATTTGAATAATTTTACAATTATAATAATGTCTCTTTCTACATTTTGTGTACAAATATACTAACTCTTCACATTGAAACATGATTCAAATTATTAATTACACATTTTATAGAAATCTGCATATTAGATGCAAATACCTGAAGCCGAATTTCAACTTTCTTGCTGAAATCCATTTAGAACTTTCCTTTTCCTGTTCATAGACAGATAAACGTAGCAATGAAAATAATTATATATGTCTTACTGACTGATGAATATTTGAAACATGTAGATTTGCCAAGATCTCAAGTTTGATTAATTTGACAATTATAATAATTTCTCTTCGTGTATTTCGTGAAAACAGGGAAAAAATATCAACTTCTCACATTTGAACACAGTTCAAACTGATTAGATATTATTATGCTTATCTTATAATGTGAAAAGTACCCTATTGCACCATCACAGAGCAACCAAATTGGTTGTACAACAATACCGGAGTACCATAAACATGTCATGAATATGATAACGACCAGTCACTGCTTTGAATATTAATATATCTCATGTTATTACGGATGACGGTTTGCTTTGTGGACTTTAAAACCGTCTGCCTCTATAGTAATTGGTAAATCACATATATACCATAACACAATAGGGATGTATATTGCCACAGTTTTGATAGTGGAAAGCTCTGATTTTAAAGAGTGCCGATTTTCGAGCGAAATGAATTGTGGAAGTTTTTTTTCTTTAAATTTAGTAATTTTTCAAAATCTGGTCGTATGCGTCAAAATTATAAATTGGATTTCCATTGTTCAAAACGTTATCTAGTTATACTTGTAATTTCCTGTGAAATTTAGGTATTTATTTATAGCAAGAAAATAGCGCTATATAATTGATTAACATCTAAATGCCAAATTTGAGATAATCATGTGATCGTAAAATATTAGAGTGCCTAAACATTTTCTTTGTTATCACTCTATGAATGGTCTTATCTGGCTCTGCTTGTGCAAAACGCAGACTTATCTATTAGCCATATCATCGCGTACAACAGGCGTTTAACTGTCCCAAAGCCGGTATTACACCCCCAAAAATTTCTATTGCCCATTTGGTGGTATTGGAAAGGCGCAATTTCCCACGAGCTGCCTATTCAAGACAAAACTATATTTTATACGAAATACTATCCTCATTGGATCGATTGAAAAAACGGCCAAAATTAATGAACTAACGAGGTGTTGTCCTTCATCAAGACAACACATTGTATTACTAAGAGAGAAGCTCTTAAAATGTGAATGGAATATTTTACTGCATCCTTCATATACAGCAGATTTCACTCCGTCAGATTACTACTTCTTTCTGTAATTAAAAAATTGTCTTTGCGATATGCGCAATCCATCAGCGAGATAAAAGAGCACCTGGAGGATTATTTCTTGTCCAAAACACAACGATTTTGGAAAGAAGGCTTAGTTGAGGCTTCCACAGAGATGGAAGGAAGTAATAGTGCAAACGGGTTCTTATACTATAAGAAATAAGCAGTAAATATTGTGTATTCATTCATATTAGAAATAAGAAGGAACCATAACATACTCTAATATTACAGAATGATTCCAATGCTTCATTTCTCATGATGCTTTTATATTTCACATAATGACAATTTCTACATGATGAAATCTTATGCATAATTTCATTATTCCTTCGAGAAAGTATATGAAAGGAAACAGATATTAAAGAGAACCCTTTTTCCTTAACTTTGTAAAATGGAAGAAAGTGATGTGACTAAATATTTATTTAAATAAAGAGGTGAGATTAATTAAAATGTACAGCGTAATCTATAGCTAATAATTAGGCAAAAAAGAATCAACCAAAAAAACTTAGAGATATTAACTGTAGAAAAAATTTATAGCAATATTAAACTGGGATCATTAAATGACTATAATATCAATCTTCACATTATTCAGAAACGTTTATTGAATAATAGTAATTTTGGAAGTTATTCTGCAAAAATGCTAAGAATTCACATAAATTTTAATTAATTAAATTTAAAAAGAAAAGAAGTAATACAATTTTTTTAAATTCAATTCCTACTTCAGTCAGTAAAGATTTTTTTTTATTTTAGTCATTTTTTATGAAACAATTATCAAAAAAATTATTAAGTATAAAAAATATTGATTTTCTCAATAATGAAATCGCATTTTTCACTTTCAAGTAAAAAACACCGAACTCCTTGCATTTTAACGATCGAGCTATTGTCTGTTGATTTCAATTTTCATTATTAACTGCTAAAATTCTGTTTAAATATTAAAATTAATTAAATTAAATTAATGAATTAGTATATAAAAAACACATTACCTATATGTATTCTATTTTCCCATCAATTATTAGAATATTATAGATACAATATCAAAATATAAATATAAAGCACATTCATCAATTTTAGATACACTTTTATAAGGAATATCCAGGTACAGAATGAATGCAAAATAATAAGATACCGATATACTTGACATTCATCAATTATGGATACACTTAACAAATGAATATCAAGATACATAATAAATGTGAAATATCACGATACAGGAGTAGTTCAAATTCATCAATTCGATATACTCCGAGAATGAAAATCTAGTTATATAATGAATGCGATATATCTAGGAACATATCTAGTTAACATTCATTAGATACAAACACCCTCCGAGAATGGATATCACATTACAGAATGAAATTGAATTATCATTTATCGATACAGTTTCTATTCTTCAATCACATATATAAATATTATATTCCGAGAATGAATATCAAGATAAAGAATAAATGAGATTTATCAGATATAGTTCAAATTCGTCAATTAAATGTTTAATCCGTGAATGAATATCATAATACATGATGAATAAATTGTATCAAATAACACATATTATTCATTTTCATTAGTTACAGATACATTCCAAGAATGAGTATCAAGATAAAGAATGAATGGGGATTATAAAGTCATAGAAAAAATTCACATTCATCAATAATAGATACATTCAGAGAATACTAAGAAACACATTCCATTGCAGGCAATGAAATATTAAGCCATGTTCGAATAAAAAATACCCACTTCATCATCTGCGAATGTGATTCGAATTATTCAAGAAATATTTGTCCCCAGTTTTAAATCTTCAAAAACTTCTGTGTGTTCTAACTCTGAACTCTAGGAATCCGCATCCAAAATATGAATATACTCTTTGCTTCCATTATCAAACAAAATAAGAGTTCTGAAGCTATGTTGGCAGTCTGAAGAACGTGCCATGAATAAAATAACGACCAGCATCTCTTTTGAATATTAATAAATTTGAGTCACTGCTGTCGTTGGATCGGTTGGAAGAATTTAAAATCTTCGGGTATTCTCAACGTCAAACTAATGAGATTTTCGCTGCCATAATGGCAGAAATGTAATTTTTAGCCAGTGTGCCGATGAGATATTAAAACTTAAAGAGAATTAGAATTAAAGGGAATTTGATGGTTACCTTAAAAAAGTTGAGTTTTTAACATTTTATAAAATTTGTAGAAATAATTTTGTATTAATATTAAAATTTTTACCGAAACACTGTTTTCAATGCGATCAATAATATAATTTTACAACCATTATAATTGGTATTCTTGTAAATTATGGAATTTAATATCAATTTATAGACTTTATTTTTTTTTATAAATTTTTTTTCCGTAGTTACCGCATTAATTTATATTTGAACAGATGTACATATGAACTTCCTCTTCACAAATTTTATTCTTAATTTGATAGAAATCAGCAAACTCGTTTTAAATAACGTATATCAAATTTCAACAAAGTAGCTCAAATCGACTTTGAGTTGATTTTCTCATAGAGTGACGGATATTTTTCAAAATGATGTGCTTTTCGAATTTAGGAGATCTAAATCTTAGACTTCTCGAAATCTAGAGCTCGGATTTTTTGACGATTACTATACTTTCTCTTTATTACATATACTAGAAATTAAATAGGAAATTATTAATAAATGTAAGTACAATAACTGAATATGAATCCACTAAACAAATGAAATATCGCAATTATTTTCACATAAAATAGTTTTAAAAAATGTTGTATTTTATATAAAGTTCTTCAAAAGAAAATTGAAGATATGTGATTCCACATTCAAATTAACGCAATAACTCTAAAACATTATGAACTAATTACATAAGAGAAATTTAAATAGTGACTTTATAAATTTTAGTCCACATACAATCAATGCCAAATACGTCAAGGAACGGTTGTTAATCACCTTGTTGTCCGCATGTGAAAATGATAATTCCAAATCGTAATTATCTAGAAAAATGAAACTAGACATTTGTCTTTCGTAGAAAATTTGAATTTTGCGTAACTAATGTATAAGATATGTATGTATAAGATATGTATATAATTTCTTGATAAAAAAAAGGACATGAAACGAATATTCTGCTTCGCAAATGTATTATCCACAGAACTATGCTTCGTAGTCCTTGATGATGATGTCTTGTCCATGTTAATACGGAAAGGGGATGCAGTAACTTCTGAGGGTAAAGACCCCTGAGAATCCGAATGCAATTGTCTGACTTCTAACTCAAATGAAGGTGAGACACACACACACACATTTACTTGCACAACCCTATTTTATGGGGGGCACATTCACACTTCTAACAGATAGAGCACAAACGAGGAACAACCATGCCCGAACCTGGAGTCCCACCCGGGAAAGCCCAAATCATGGGGAAGACGCGCTACCCCTAAGCAGGACGCTAGCTTCAAAGTACATATATGAATTAATGAGAGAAAATGAAAGTTAAAAATTATAAACTGTCGCCTCTTGCCACCAACAGGTTCGCTCGTAATATTAGTTATGTAAAATTCAATTAATGCCTTTTACATAATGTTAATAATTCTTTCTACAAACTGTTTGTATCAAATAATGACAGATATTATAAACTCCTTATCTTCATAGTTTCAAATTATTTCTGCGTATTGAAGATTAGTTACATAGAATATTCAGAAATTTTTAGTATTTATATATTAATAGAACCTTATGGGCGAATTTCAGTATTAAAAGAAGGCCGTTGGTGAGCAGTCAAAATTTAATTCAACAAAATATTTTTAAACATCAAAATGTGCAGGACATTATAACCTTGTACTTTCCATGGATTTATACCATTTCACAAATTGCAAAGGAATTTTAGATATTTATGTATTAATTTCTTGTCATTGGCGATTCATGTTGGCAAAGTTGTATTCAAATTTCAAGCGATTCCTGTAGTCAAATTTCAGTTATACAAAAGGACGTGCTAATGCAGGTCTATAACGCATTTTCTGGCTATTTATCCCTAGCTTGTGATTAATCCATAAGCCTAGAATTAAAGACTATCGTATGTAGTACAGCGATAACCACATTTGTTATCACACTTTTAGCCATTATACTATTAATGTTACCACTATATTTTTCTGAAATAACATTCGAATAATAAGACAGAAGGAAGATAAGCATTCAACGAAAGTACTTGTGTAATTATGTATATTCTACATTTGGATGAAAAACAATTCCAAATTTCAACAATTCTTTTCCTTTAATAAACCATGCAACAAAATATTTTTAAACATCAGATTGTACAAGACGCTATAAGCTTATACAATTTTACTCATCTTTATAGTTTGCACAGGAATTTTAGATGTTTATGTATTAATTGCAAACCATTGGTGATTTTCGTTAGCTGCCATAACCAAATTTCAGTTACGAAAACACCTCCTAGTGCGATATGGCGATTTTTTATTACTGACCGGAAATTAATACATAAGCCTAAAATTTAATTCTAGCCAACATGATATGAAGATAATCGGCTTGTCACTACTCTATGAGTGAATGTTGAATGCTGACGCCATTGTTACCACTCTATAATGTTACCGCCATATTCTTCTAAATGATATTTGAATAATGGGAAGAAGAAATCTAAGCAACCAACCAATGTATTTGCATAATTCTATACATTCTTATATAAACAATATATAGAACGGCAAATTTGGCGATCAATGAATGTGTTTAGGCAATTTTTTATGCTTTTCATTCCAGATGAAAAGCCACCCAAGATTTCGGATAATACTTTTCTTTTAGTAATTCCTTCTACAATATATTTTTAAGCATCAGATTGTACTAGACATTATAACCCTATATTTTCCAAGATTTATACCAATTTATCTATGACAAAAGATCTGTCATTATTCATTAATGTCGTTGGTATTTCTGTTAGCCAACTAAGTCAAATTTCAGTTACGAGAAATCTTTCCAGCGCATGATCTATGGCAAATTGTGCTTGACCATTCATCATCAACTGGAAATTAATACAAAAGCCTAGTATTTAACTCTATCCTATGTTACATAAAGATAAACCATGTTTGTTATCACATATTTTCAGCTATTATACCATAACAGTTATCACTATTTTCTTCTAAAAACGACATTCGAATAATGAAACAGGCTTTCCTTAGATGGAATTCTAAATAATCAATGAGTATATTTATGCAGTTCTTTATATTTTTCAAATACTTTGTAAAGCAATCCCAGATTTTGGGCAATTCTTTTCCTTCGTTCTCGGCAAGAAAAACAAATAACGATGTAACACGATGGCACACAATCAACCCCTCCCTCCCCTTTTTCCCACAAATCCAATCATCACGTTCGAAGAGTGAGAAAATAATACTCAGTCGAATTCGAACAAAAATAAAACCTTTCATCCGGGAATGTGATTCGAATAATTTACTAGATATATATGCACAGCTTTCACTCTTTAAAAACTTATTTCCCCTGCAATTCGGAACGCTGGAAATCCATCTCCAACAATGTGAATGTATGCCATGTGCTGCTATCACAGAACAAACTAACCGATCGTGCAGCTGTGTTGGCAGTCCATGTACGTGTCACGACTGAGATAACGACCAGCAACTCCTTTGAATATTAATAACTTCGCGCCATTGTTAGCGATGGCTCGTTTCGCAGAGTTTAAAACCGTCCGCCGGTACAGAATTGGTAAATGAGATTCCACCGGCCGTAAGGGAAGTGGCATAATATTCAACCATTGTGATGGGAGGGAACTACTGAGTTTTGGAGGATTTGAGATTTGTTGAGAGATGAAGTGGGGTTTATTGTCTTTTTTTTGGTAATAATCTGAATTCTGACAGTGCTGGCATTAGAGATAATCATAAATTAAATCACTAGATTTCTTTGTGAGAAGAATCCGCTTTCTTGGATGACTTTTTTTCTATTATGCATAATATATTTTCAATGAGAGTGGGCCCTACTTAATGTGATCATGTGGTCTGTATAATCGAAAATGTCAGGTATAGTTCAGTCTTCAGTTCCACAGTCTTTGCATATCTTAATCATAAATCAATCATTAATAAACTTAATCATAAATTAAGTCACAAGTTATCTTTGTGAGAAGAATCCGTTTTCCTGGAAGATTTTTTTCATTTATATATGATCTATTTTCTATGAGAGTGGTCAGTACTTAACGTGATTATGTGCTTTGTATTATCAAAAATTTCTGGCGCAGTATTGGAATTTATCATACATTTCTTTGTGAGAATAATCCACTTTCTCGGAGGACATTTTCTATTTATACATGATGTTCTCGATTATAATGGTCACTCCCTAATGTTTTCATTCGCTTTCTATAATCAAAACTCTCTGGTACAGTTTTCGCATTTTAATCATCAATTAAATAATTAGATTTCTTTGTGAGAAGAATCCGCATTCTTGGAAGACTTTTTTCTATTATGCATAAAATATTTTCTATGAGAGTGGACACTACTTAATGTGATCATGCACTCTTATTATCAAATATATCAGATTTAGTCCAGAGATTTTTCTGCTGCAGTCCACAGTTTTTGTATCCCGTTTGAATTAATCATGATCTTTTTCATTTATCTAAGATCTATTTTCTATGAGAGTGGTCAGTACTTAATGTGATCATGTGCTTTGTATTATCAAAAATTTCTGGTGCAGTCTTGGAATTTATCATTCATTAAATCACTACATTTCTTTGTGAGAAGACTTCAATTTCTCCGAGAATATTTTCTATTTATATATGATCTGGCTTTGATTACAGTGGCCACACCTTAATGTGACCATTCGCTTTCTGATATCAAAACTCTCTAGTGCAGTTTTTGCATTTGAGTTAATCATGAATTAAATCATTAGATTTCATTGTGAGAGGAATCCGCTTTCTTGGGGGACTTTTTATATTTATCTATGACCTTTTTCCTAAGGCAGTGATCACCATTTAATGTAATCATATATATTATATAATTAAAAATATCTGATACAGACTTGGGATATGAGTCAACCATAAATTAAATCATTAGATTTCTTTGTGAGATGAATCCGCTTTCTTGGAAGAATTCTCTATTCATTTATGAATGGTCACTATTTAGTGGAATCATGCGTTTTCCAGAGACAAAAATCTTTGGTAGAGTACTGGCATTTGAGTTAATCAGGAATTAAGTTTTCATAGAACATCTCAAGACTTTTCCTTGTCTGCTGTATTTTCTTTTTATTCAATTGAGAATTATTTTATTTTGATATAATAATTTATCCCGTTCAGTTCGGTTCAGTTATAGTAATGCCAAATTCTTAAAAAAAACATTAGAGTTATACTGCGACTGAACCCGCAATTTTGAACCGCAGTGAGATTATGAGGACAGCACTAGCAATGGCATCATCTTTATAAATTTCCCCACCAAGCTATATTTTGCCCTGACGGATTTAACGTGAACTTGAGTTACTTACACGAAGGTTCTTCGAAGGAATTGAGACTCGAGCTTGAAATCTTCCTGTGCCGAAGCCGAGACCTTACCATCAGGTCACCTTGGTCTAGTGACGTAACCGATTTCCATCCTTGGTCATCCACTTAGAATATTCAATAATGAATAATCGGTTAAATAAGAAAGATTTTAGTACCTTAGGTTTATAAAACGGACTAAAAATATATATAATTTTGGCTAATCGCATACTACTTTATAACTCGATGCAGATTGGTAGATTGCGGTGAAAATATGTGATTGCAAATTTTTAAAATTCATGATTTAACATTTTGTGTTTAAGAATTTTTAAAATTAACAGTCACAAATTTCAAAGACTTCTATATGGAGTTATAGGTATGTTAGTTCCTGTGATAAATTATTTATTTCCTTTCTAGTTATTATTTGAAACATGTTTTATTAATTATATTCTGCTCGTGTTAAATAATTATTTAAATATTATTTTTTTAATAATTATTTATCCCCTTTCTGTGAAAATTTGCAATCTATTTTTTAACTAAATTATTAATGAGCTTTCAATAACAACTTGCCAGCATTGAAAGTTTTTAATGAATTGAAAAATTTCTGACAATCAGATTAGTAAACAAGCATAGAAGAAAATGAGTTAATACTGCATTTTCATTCAGAAGATTTAAAACAAGTTTCAAACCTCTACCTCGTTGACAAGTTAATTAAAAATAGATTGCAATATCTGTATTGAATAGACAAAGAAGAGAATTAACATAAAAGCATTAATAATAAAAATATTTTTAAATGTTAAATTACAACTCTAGGCAGAAAAAAAATAACTCTATAATAATTATCAAAATTTCTGTCCAAAAAATATTTGATATTGAATTATTCATTTGCTACTGAAACACCTATAAATCTTGAGACATTTTTAATTCATTTAGGATATCGAATCGAATTCACGTAAAATATATAAATATTCAAAGTTGAACAAGAATTAGAGCATAAAAAAACAAAGCAAAACAGTGTCACACAAAAAATTGTTATTTTATTTCGTCTTATTTTTGTGGATTCTTTAAAGTTAATTTAAGATTTCTTAACTTTCGATATTTTACAAAAAACGATATTAAACTCTGTTAATGTATTAGAATTCCTCAACACTTTCTCATTAATAGTAAATGTATTCAACATTCGCTCATTTAGAGCAACGTACAAAAGAAATTTCTTAACTAATCATTAGTTAAATAAAATAACAAAAATGTTACCATGCTCGCAGACCAATCCCCATCGCGCATTTTATTCTTCTAGACAAAAGATACTAAAACTACAGCGAGCGCATGTCGTGCATTGGTTTGTTATTCGACGTTCACCTCTGTCTTAAGTTGGAATAAGTAATGCAAGTTGTTTAAAAATTTACTTGCATATACGTATTGAAAGAATTCTAGAGGGAAAATCCAGCATTGATTATTTATGGACGTTATCAGTGGTATAGTGCGAAGGCATATATTTCCTTTCCAAAAGGATTAGTTTGCAAATAGGAATTATTTACTAATCTAAATGAAACGCGTACATTGTTTCGTCTAATAAATACATTACCGAATCAGTTATTTATTAAAACATTTCCATTTGTTATTTTCTTCTCCCATTGGAAGCATGAAAACGGCTTATAGAATTTCGTTTGCGCTTTTGTCAAATTGGCTTTCTGTAGACTAAATAAAAATGCAAGAAATGTTTATTTAAGCTGGTACGGCATTCTCGTCTGCGGTTTGGTATGATGAAATGTTTTGCAACGACAGATTATTAGGTGATATTTAATTTGCAAATGTAGCGAAGAAGAAGGTTTGAATATTTTAATGTAATCTTTTTGTAAATAATTTAATGTCACAGCTTTTGGTGTCAGAAAGGCAATTTTTATTCTGTTTTAGACTTTAGAAATTTATTTGAAATTAAAAGAAAAATTGGTAACCCCTGTTTTCAAATAATTCTTTTGGGAATGTCTTTGGGAATTTTCTGGTTCAAGAGCTTAGCTATGAAGCGAGGAAGAATATTGAAATTATAATTTAATTTCCTTCTGCAAAGGAATTCGTGCATATATATTAATTTTCTACAGGTCAACCTATTTGAAAATAACTACCAAATTTGGCGCATAATTGGTTTGGGAATATGCAACTCTAGAAGATGGGTTTTGAAATTTGAAAGAATTAAAATTTGATGCTGAATTTTGGAGTCAGAAAAGGGGAATTCCAAAAAAATTTTTATACCCACAAAATTTTTTACACCATTTGAGATTTATGAAAGTATGTTTTTTATTAAAAATAATTTAATAATAAGGCAAAATAGTCTTAAACTCCTGGAAATTTGAAACACTTATTTTTGCTTACTTTCTGACAATTAATTCGTTAGTTGCCCTGAAATTCAAACTTTGTTCTTTTTTTCATCAAATACTTAATCGTATATTACCCTTTCTAATAATGAAAACTAATTACCAAGGATTTTATTTAAATATCTGCATGTTTTAAAATTAATAAAGAAACGTAAAGAACAATACTCTAAAGTTTAAAAGAAAGATTAACGAAATATTTATGATTTTAATTGAACTATGACAGCACTGGCGTAATTTCTATTAAGAAGGTTATATACAGAATTCAGAGCACATGCATAGGGTTATTAAGGTGGCATAGCTTTAAAGACAAAGGCGGATTCCTGGATAGGAAATTATATATAAACGGTTTAAACGAAATTAAATAAAACCAATGCCATAGTGAACCAATAACTGTCAAAGACAGCTGGATGTAAATAATTGATAGGACTGAAGTTATAGGTGCAAGTCAAAACATAAATTAAAATTGTTTGCTGAATGCTGAAGTTCGATTCAGTTTTATACCTTAGTTAAATTTAGATTTAAGGCCAATGAAGGGATAATGTTAGAACATTTTTGTTCTTGAATATTGTAATGTGTTGTATATTTGCTGAGCGAATCTAAAAACTTATCGACATCAACAGATCAACATTCTCGACTGCACGCACATTTTGATCATTTCTTGATCTTCCTATCATGACTATAACCGATTCATCCATTTGCTATGCAAAATTAGGAGCTCATCGACATCAACTTTCGAGTATTTGACCTGGTAAGACCAATAACATAATCAATTGCATGCTCGACTAGATCATTTTATATCCATTTAGTGGCAAAATAAAACAATTCAATTTCATTGCTAGTCCAAGAGCTGATCGACAGCAACTACAAACAGTCTTCCTGATAAAACCAAACACAAATCGACTGCAAGCTCAACTCCATCTTTTTAATATCCATCTCGTGACATTAAAAAGCTATTGATTTGATTTTTGAGTCCAGGACACCATCGGCATCAATATTCTTTCATTGCTGGTCTTCGTAATTTCCTGATATCCCTATCATGACAAAAACCGAATCATCCATTTGCTTTCCGAGCTCGGGAGTTCATAGACATCAGTTTCAAACAGTATAGACATCGACTTTGAACTGTCCACCTTATAAGCTTAAAAAACTTTATCTATTGCATATTCAAATATATTATTTTTATATCCATTTAGTGACAATAATAAGATACACTTTGGTTTAGATGACAGAAAGTCATCGAATTCATCTTTGAACAGTCCCTGATAAGATCAAAACTATAATCGGCTGCATACTCGAATAAGCCATTGTTACATTTATCTCGTGACAATAAAAAGCTAATATCCATTTCGTTTGCGAGCGCAAGAAATGTTTATTTAAAAGTCATCATCGACATCGATTTCCAAGCAGTATATCTGATAAGACCAAAAACATAACTAACTGTATTCTCGATTGCGTTATTTTGTCATCCATCTCGTTACAATTTAAAGCTACCCATTTACTTTGCGAGCTCAAGAGCTCACCTACAACAATTTCCAAGCAGTCTATCTGATAAGACCAAAAACACAACTGACTGCATTCTCGAACACGTCATTTTGACATCCATCTCGTGACAATTTAAAACCATCTATTTGCTTTGCGAGCGCAAGTGCTTATTCACAACAACTTCTGAGTATTTTACTTGATAAGACCTACAATTTCCTCTATTACATGGGGGAATATTCAGTTTTTGACGTTCTCGTATCGCGTTAAAAATGAAAGCAGGCAATTTTTTTAAAAAAATGTTATATAATATAATATTAATTATTGGTATTATTATATTAATTATTGTCTGTATAACTTTAATTTCGAACACGTTGTGACTAAAATGTAGATATGAAAGTATTCATTCACCAGCTTTTGAAGTAAGTTTTACGCACGTACAGTTGTATTTTAGTCAAAATATAAGACACGTTTTTAGACATTGTTTTAAATAAATAGTTTTTTTATTTAAATATTTACGAAATATACAATATTCAGGTTTTTTATCATGTAAAAAGATGTAATTATTTAATCATGTCATTATTTGTCTTAATTAATTTCAGTCATTAACCAGTATAAACCGGTTTGAAACAATCAAGAGACTTCTCTATCGATCACTATTTCTCTCTCTAAGTATATGTATCGATATAATGTTTTTAAACTTTCATTTTCAGTTTTTTTTAAGTGGAAACAAAGTCTTACTGCACGATCGATATCAAAATTGAAAATAAAAAATAATAAAAAAGACGTTTTTTTATTTATTTCGACGCATGCATAATCTGATAGTCTCGTAATTAATTCAAACCGATTAAAACTGGTTAATGAAAACTGATTAACAAACGCAACAGAAAATTCTTCCAAAATCAATTCACTAATCATAACCCCTTTTCTGTAGAGTAATTTCAACAAACTATATAATTTATGGCATTAGAATCTTCACTAGTAAAAGTTCGTAAATCTATGCAACAGCACGAAGGCTTCTAAACTTCCGATTCGGATGGAATACGATTAATAGCATTCGTAATTTATGACTTTTAAAAAAAAATCAATTAGAAATCATGATGGACGGACAAGATACATTACCGTGCAATTTTTCACGTATTTTATTAATGTGCTGTCAGGCTTGGAGGGCAGGAAAAAAAATGAAAAATGTGAGCGTTTGAGCTCATTCTTCATTAAGTTTTCTTGTCCCTTACATCGTGAATCTATGAATATGACGTTTTTGATCCATTAGTCATTCTTTATGGGCAGGTATTGAACGTGTGAAGTTTTGGCTTGCGATGCTTCATTGCAAATAGGAAAAAAAATAATTTTCTATGAATATTAAAAATGAATTTAATTATGTAAGATAATGTTCTGAATTGAAATTAAATTGAATATTTTGGAAATAAATTATTGTTAATATGAATTTTTTATTGATTTACAGATACTCAATCGTTTAAAATTTATATATTTTTTTCGTTTTACTGAGTTTTTGCTAACGAGTTATCCCATTCAGATTGAATTCCTTCATGGTTATAAACATAGCATTTCGTAGTCACCCTTTGACTGACTTAGATACAGTTATCTCTATTTTCAATGTCAATGTTTTCGTGTAAAGAATAGAAATGTTTTCGTGTTTTCAAAATATAATTGTGAATAAAATTGAAATTTTATTTTATGCTCATGGCGCCATCTTGCATCGAATTCTAGAGAAATTAATTACGAAATTAAATAATATTATAACGGTAGATTGATTAATCATCGATGACTTAATTATAAATTTGCGACAAAACTGAAAATGATTTTGCAATTATATTTAGCAATATATTCAATTTAGCAATAATATTCAAACTTTTATTTGGAAATTTTAAATTCTTAAAAACAGTTTATATCATCTGAATGTGTGCACTTTTACTTTATTTTAGGCATTTTAATGCTTAGTTTTTTTTTAATCTCGTAGGATTTCAAACCATAAGCTTGGAGCAGTTAGGCCAAATTTGATTCTTGTGCCAAAAAAAAAAAGTATAAGAAAACCACTAACTCACCTACTAGCAATTATATTTAGAAATTAAATTTTGGAAACTTGTTTAATTAATGCTTAACAAGAATCTTTGTTATATATTTTCTAAATTTTTTCGAAAATTAAGACAACTGGAATGTTTAAAAATATTTAAATTAGAAAATATAATTTTGGAAAAAGTCAATAAAAGTATTCTTTCACCTCTGTGCCCTTTAAATATTCATTTTATTAAACGACAGATTTTATAATAATATAAGAACATATTTTAATCATGAAATATTGAAACAGAAATTTATTATTTTCTTCATTTTATTGTTAATTTTGTTGCCCACCATCCACATAATAGTTAAAAGTATTTAAGAATATTTTCTTGTAACTTCTCTTAAGACTGGCGAAATATAATTCTGGAATATTGATCGCTTTATTCTAAATTTTTCTCAAACCGAACATCGTCTGAAATCAAAGTTCGAACCTTATTTATTATTCCATTTTCTCCTTACCACTAAACGCTAACTTCTAAATCATTCATGCAAAAATGTGCATGTCGTATATTATTTTTACCAGAATCCTCTCAAGTGCGGAGTTTACTCCAAGATTTGAACTATCGATATTTTGAACGTAAAGATAAATTTGGCTTTTTACTCTTTTAACCTTACGGAGCTTCGAAGAATCCAGGTTTATTGGATTTTTGACTGGGAAAAACTTGGCTTTTTTTTTGTGCTAGTTCTGTTTTGTTTGTGTTTTTTGAAAACTTGGTAACCCTATCGCTTTTTTTTCATATCTTGTTTCGCAAATTTTAAATATTCACTCTTTGCTTGACAGAATACTTGTGTAAGAAAAATTATTTTTCCCCGAAAAGAAAATTTTCTGTCTCGCTACAAAGTTTTTCATATTTTATTTTCTGAAAAGTGACTTGCAAACCGATGACTTTTTTGTAAAAAAAAAAAAAATCTTATGTTACCTACAAGTTTAAATATAAGCATATTTGATGAATAAAAATCTAAAGTTGGGATTAGTTGAATGTTTGAGTTATAGGAAATTCAACGCTTTACGCTGAAACAGTTTCCGAGTTACATTTATTGTGTTGTTTGGATTATGGCGTCTTTTTGCGGATAGTTTTGAACTTAAATATCTTTGTTTTGATCTAAGAGAATTTCTCAAAAGGCATATTTTACAATTTTACATTCATATAACGATAAAGAAAAAGTATAGAATGTTGGAAAGATGGAGCTGAAAAAGAAAAAAAAAATACATCGTTTGGCAAAATGTTGATGACAATTACGTGGTGCATTATTATATAACACATTGTATTTTATTTATGTAACACGAAAAAAAAATATCGAATGCTGAAAATATGCAGCTGTCAAAGAAAAAAATATCGTTTGCCAAAATATTAACGAAAACTGAATGATAATATAATGTATATTATTGATAAAATTAGAAAAAAGTAATATCGAATGTTGGAAATATACAATTGTGGAATGAAAAAAAAATATATGGTTTGTCAAAACATTTATGAAACCCATATGATATACTATGATATAGCATATTGTATATTATTGATATAAAAGGAAAAAGTAATATCATATGTGGGAAATATGTAGCTGCGGAAGAAAAAATATCTTTTACCAAAATACTAATGAAAATCTTTCGATGTATTATTATATAACATACTGCATATTATTAATATAGCAAGAAAAACAAAAATTGAAAGTTTGAAATATGTAACTATGAAAGAAAAATATATAGTTAGACATGATACCGATGAAAACTGGATGATATATTATTATATAACATATTGTATATAGACTGATACAACAAAGAAAAAGTAATATCGAATGATTTAAATATGCTGAGGATTAAAAATAAATAAGGTTTAGCAAAATATTGATGAAAACGTTATCAGTGTGGAAAAGATGACAAAAGATTTTTGTGTCAGATACTGAAATATATCCTTCTGAATAAATTTACTATAGATAGTTATCAATAGAACATTATTTTGAATATATGAGATTAAAAAAACATCACCTAGACTTCTACAAATTTATTCTGATTAAATATTTTTCTTTCTAGCATTGCTTGTTGGAAAGTTACATCAATACTTTTATTGATGCGATATTTGATAATATTTATACAAAATAATAAATGGAGATAAAGAAATTCTCCAATTTATATCCATGAAAAGTTCTTAAACCATTTTTTGGAATTACGTCTGGTTATAATTAATTTTAAAGACTAGTCGTCTGTGACGATCACCTGATTGAATGGGAGTTAGGCCTATGTTTGATTTCATCAGTACTCATAATATGATGTTCATAATCCCTCTAACAAAGAATTTTGAATATTGAATTTATGAGAATATATTAAAACTTTACCATTCTAATAACCTTATACCTGCTCTTTTTTGCTACACTCATAAAACTTCCTAATCGCTATGACATAAAGCTCTATACAAAATCTTGAAGAATAATTTATTTATTTTATAATTGCATATTTCTTTTGGTAGCATTGCAATTTCATTTTGTGACAACATGTTATTTAGGCACATAATCATAACTGAGTCTTAAACTATTCAATATTTTACTCTAAATAAAATTGTGGAATAAAATATCGGGCAAAACAGCGGATGTTTTAAATTTAATTGCAATATACGAAATTATTGTTAAAAAATTATACCTAATTTTAAAAAAGTAAAAAATTATTAAAAAATGTATTTAAATTGATAACATCTAAACATTTTTTATCTTTTCAAATTGCGGAAAAATCATTTTTGCGTTGTAATAGTTTCAAAAGTTATCTCAGAAAAACTATAAAACTCTGTAATATTTTCAAAAATTATTCGATTTTTTCCTAAAGTGTTTTTGAAAACTAATATTTTCATAAACAATTAAGAAAAATTCGAAATGTTGATTAAAAGTTATTACTAAAATTTTTATTCCATTGAAATGAGCTTGAATCCAAAAAAAAAAAAAAAAAAAGAAAGAAAAAATTGTAGTAACATTAACAATATTTGACACAAGTTTATCTCCATTAAACAATATTTTTAATAATATCTCTTGCAATTATTCCTTTCAGATATTATACTCATCATTAAAACAAATTTTTAATCTTATATCGAATTTAATTAACTGTGTCTTACGATAATTTGAATGTATTTTTTCATGAAAATTGAAATGCATAATCCAAACTGATGAAATAAAAAGTATGAAAGACTTGGGATAATGAGATTTAAATAAAAAAAGATTAATGATTTTCACTTAAAATAATAAAGACCAAACGATTAACTAACTGAAAAATAAAAATCAATTTCTCTGAACTTTTGAATAAATGTTTTTAGAATTCGAATTTATCCATTTTATTTGCTTGTTCAAAATAAATGATCGCCGTTAACTAATTCCATCTTTAAAAATTTTATCTAAAGTCCAAATATAAAATTTCACAGAATTAATTAAAATGAAAGTGGGCAAGGAATTTAATTGAATTTGTCAAAGAATATATTTCGATTAATAATTAAAACATTTATTTGCATTTTTTAAGAATTAACTCGATAATAATTAATGACCAACAAATATTTTCGTCTTAATTTTGAACAGATCATTTTACGATTATTTTAAATTTAGCATCAAAGATATTTTTAGATAAATATTTATTGATTAGATTGGTGTCCTAAAATTGGCACAAGTTTTAATTTTCCGTCATTCGTGAAATAAAGTTTGGCAACACTCTTAAAAACTATTTGACAACTGATAGTTTAGGGTTGGAAAAATGGAGTTATGTCTTTCTGTGAAAAAGATAACTCAACTGCGATTTGAGCTTGATAGTTGAAATGAGATATGCTATCTTTATACCATGTTTGCATATTTATAACAAAATCATTTTCTAAAAATGTCCGTTTCTTCGAAAATAAGTTAAATCGGTGATTGTAAAGCTAAGAGAGTTAGATATAATTCGGTACACAGATTAAATATCTTTAATGTAAATACCTAAAAATTTTAGACCATATCTTATTGCGGGCGGTTGTCTATCTGTCTGCATAGTCAGAAATCTTTAAAAGTGGTAACTCAATGCTGCAATGACTTAAATATATCGAATCTAGTATAGGCTGATTTTGTGATTACAAAGGGAACTTTTTGTTTCAATTTATTAAGGAAAATGTGTCTAATGCAGAGATTCGATTTTGGGATAATATCAATGCATGTCAAGTATTAATCTCCAAATAATTCGCCAAAGATGGCATGATACAATCAGAAAAAATGCTACATTTTCGTCAAAAGCTTTTATTTCGTAAGTATGCAAGTCATCGTTCTTTGATATGATAAATTTATTAGAGCGTGAGAGAAAGGTTTTGGAATCCTTCCCCGTCGGTTAATTTTTTTATTGCTACTTTTTTATCCTTTTAAATTAAGAATATAAATATACATTACTGATAATTTTCTACTACCGATTGAGACTTATTACTAAAAGACTAAAGTTATAAGTGCTCATAATATTTTTAAAGAATTTTTATTTGTGAAGTAACCGATATAATAGTTTTGAATAGCTTATATTTTGTTTTGAATTTGCTTTGAATATGAAATCGTTTCCTATAACTTTGCAAAAAAAAAAAAAAAAAAAAAAGTGAATAAATAAAATAATAACAAATACAAAACGGTTTCTGAAATTACAATAAAATTCGCTTCTTTAAAAACGATAAAAAAAAGGCAAATTAAGATTTATTTAAGATTGAAAAATCGTGCAATGTTTTATTTCCATGTATCTAAAGCTCGCAATCATCTGTAACTATTTTAGGTGACTCGGAAGTTTCTTTAATGCCCAGCGCTAAACATGAAAAATTGTTCTTTTATCGTCTTTTTAAAAGTTGTTTGAAAGAGTAAAACTTCCAAACTTAAATAATAATTAATTATTGGAAAACTACTCATGCGTTGGCATCGCGTTTTATCTTCATACGCAACCATGCATCTTTGGAAGAAATATAATTACTTGTTTCTCTTTACGGTTGCTTTTTCTGTACGTCATCTCTTTAGAATTTTTTATCTATACATAAAATAATATTAAAATTTATTGCTGTATCTTATCTCTGTGATTCTGAAAATACAATAACATTGATTGCTTGAACTGTGTGTACTTAGATACATTATTGGATAAATACTTTTTATCTCACTCTTAAAACGATTTTTTATCACCTAGACTCCGATAAAAAGTTAGAGAACATCCGTTTATTATGTATTGATTATAGTTGTTGTCTACTCAAGTTGAAAATTTGTCGCTATCTACTCAATTTATGAAAATTATATTTCGTATCTTTACTTCTTGTTACTTAGTTATAATTTTGAGACCTCAATGTAAAATATAGTTTAAACATTAATGAAATATTTGAAAATATTTTTTTAAAAATACCAATTACTGATATTCTATGTAAAATAAAGGATGTTCAAATGAGAAGGTACGAAACGACGCAGTGGAATAAATGAAGATTTTATTCAAAATCTTCACCACAGACCTGTGCACAACGATCCTATTCGGTAATGAGCTGAAGGTTTAGTTTAGTTTAGTTATGCTAACCTCCCTTTGTAAAGCAACACTACGGCTATTTTGGGACTAATAAGCTGGAGGACTCCTTGTTCCCAGAATTCCTGAATCCGAGACGAGGTCCAGTCTTTCACAATGTCCTTGAGTTCACCTTCCAAGGTCAGCTACTTGTTGAATTCCTCGAGCACAAAAGAACTATTAACTCCTAAGTATGCTGTGAAACACTCTGAAGACTAGTAAGGTCCATCAAGAATCAAAGACCAGGTTACTCATGGAGGTTGTTGTTCTGCTGTATGATAACCCATGTCCATACGTCTGATAGGGTCACATATGCTGAACAGGCCAAGTTCAAGTGGAAGCAGATCGACCATCCGTCCTAAATCTAAGACATGCCGCCCAACGATTTCCGATTATTTGGTCCCTTGTAAAAACACCTGAAAGGGAAGTGCTTCAACTCGCGCGGCGAACTCAAGGACGCTGTGAAGGACTGGGTCTCGTCAAGGCCACATTAATTCCGGGAATAAGGAGTTCTTCGGCTCGTTAATGAGTGGGATCTTTGTGCTCAGGCCTCTGGAGTTTTCTTTGAATAAACTCTTCACTTATATCTACAGAGTTGATTCGTACATTTTCATTCGAACACCCCCTTGTGTATATGTATATTTATAACAGCATTTGATAATTAAAAAGGTATACGATACTGTTACAAAGTGATTTAACCATACAAGAACAATTTTAAAAGATCTTTGTCATTCCCCAATGATTAATATTTTCTGTAATGTATTTGTATAAAACACGATTTCCTTAATAACAAATATTAAATACTATTGAAAAATTACAATTAATCATAACAAATATATATTTTTTTGAAATACCAATAACTTGTATTTTTCTGCAACGCGCCTTTAAACTTAAGACCCAATTTTATAAATAACAAGAAATGACAGTCTATATGAAATCCTGTATAAGCATAACAAATATTTGACTAGTTTTTGAAGTGCCAGTAGCTTTTATTGCATATTACACTTTATATTTAAAACACATTTTTATCTACAATAAGATAATGGGAAAATGGCATTAAAGCTTATTTCAAATAAATTAGTAAATTTTGTTTTAAATTCCAGTAATCATTATACACCGAAATATTCGAAACTTTAGTCTGTTATTTATTTTAGATGCAGTATCCATAAAATTAAGAAAAAAATTACAATTTTTTTTAAATAATATAAACACTATTTATTTGTTTTCAAACAAGAATTGGGGATTTATTTTATTTTAATCAACATACTGGAAGTAATTAAATTCATTAGAAAATTAAATTATTCTGCAGATAACAATTTGCGGTATTTTATTTTTTAATGTGTATAGAGAGAAAAGGCTAAAATTTCAATTATTTTGATTTGATTTTATTCAATTACTTTCCATTTAATTACTTTTTTCAATTCCTAAAGTAATTGATTTTATTCAATTACTTTAAGTTAAAATTGTACACCAAATATAAAGCGTTGCTTTGGATGTTGATGCTGTGTCCATGGTAGCATGGGAAGGGGATGCAGTGGCTTCTGAACGTAAAAACCCCCGAGCACCCGAAGGCAGATATCTGAATTTCAATTCACATGAAGATGACATTCGCATACAGTTACTTGCGCAACCCCTTTTTTACGGGGGAGAGGTCATGCACACATCTCACATATGGAAAAAAAGGAAGAATAATCATGCCCGAAACAGGACTCGAACACGGGACTCTCAGATCGCAGGGAAGATGAGTTACACGTAAGCCAGCACGCAGGCATATAAAGCGTTGACTTACATATATAAACATTTCATTTACGAATATGTAATGATGTTTTTCTGAGAAAAGGCTTCAGAGTGAAGAAGTATATTTTCAAGCAGCTCTAACAGATATAGAAATGATGCCGGTTCAATAATGTCCAATCTCAGCAACAAATTACTTTTAATTCGGAGATATATTTGGTGACCATGGTAACAAATTGGAAACTCTTGCATATGCTCGAATTTTGATTATATTTCTATTAGAAAGAAACGATATATATCGAGGAAATTTGATGTCATATCTAGGGAGCTATAAAAGCTGAGGAGCACAAACAAATAAAGTTAGTTGAGTCAAAAGAAATAGGTCAAGTAAATTTTCTTTATGTAGTGTTAATCTATATCAAGTTATCTCTTATTACTTTGTGCTGTAATGGTTGTTTAATAACGATTTACTTCTATTATTATTAACGTTATTGATTGCTGCAAGTATGATTTTTCTGTACACTTTCCCTATGTATTTTTATTTGTGCTTTTGTGCTTTCTTATGAAAAAGATGTATCGAAATGATTTGTTAAGCTTGTTAAATTTTCCACCAAGCATCCACGTGGCGGATTTTTCCGAAACATTGTAAATTAGCTCTAAAGTAGTAAAACTAATGACTTTCTGAGTTACCTTGCCATAGGCGGAAGTCATGAGATTTCTTAGCCATAAGACTCAAAAACAATAATTTTCTAGAACATTACGTTTCAGGTTTCAGTATATTTGTTTCACTAGTTTCAGATTTTTCATATATTCATAAAACAACATATTTCAAATGTGTCTTTGAAAAAAAAGAAAATTACCTTTTCGAAATGTGTTGTAATGATTCAACGCACTTTTTTAAATTATAAAATGACGTCTTCAATAAAAAAAACTCGTATATAAATAAAAGCAAATTCTGCACAATGTGTTTTTTTCTAGAAATACAGCACTTTCAACTATCTCTAACTATCTTTACGAGACCGAAAATACAACTCATCCAAGATAGCAAAAAAAAGAAAAGTTGTTCTTTTATCGTCTTTATAAAAGTTCTTTTTTGGAGAATAAAAATCCTAACTTAAACAATAATTAATTATTGGAAAATTGCTCATCCGTTGGCATCGCTTTTTTCTTTCTTTTTTTTCAATGTACAACGAGGCATCTTCGAACGAAATAAAATTACTCCCTTCCTTTTATAATTTGTTTTTCAGTGCCCCTTTTGTACTTTTCTCTGAGAAAAATAATATTAAAACTTAACTCGGTGTCTTATCTCTACGGCTTTGAAAACATAATGATGTTAATTACTGTACAGTTTTGACTATGTGCGCCCTAAGCCCATTATAGGGTAAACATTTTCTGTCCCATTCTTATGGTGATTTTTTATGGCCTTGAGGGCCATAAAAAGTTTGGAAACAAACCGTTTACCATTTATTGATTGGTTTTATTTTGGATCATTAGTTTGATGCCGTTCCAGTTTTCATTATTTTGCGTCCGAAGAGGCATTATGGAAGTAATGATATTTCTGCTGTAATTCTTTTTTTTTTTTGGTCTGAAGCTGCATTTATTAATAAAATATATGAATTGTCAGTCATCAGAAAATTATTACCAATTGAATCTGTTCTAATTTTACTTTATTTTGTATTATATTGTTAGCAATAAAAAATAATAATTAATGCATCATTACCTTGTATGGTAGTGCCATTGAAAAACTGTTTTTTTATGAGTTTCATTACTTGCTGCGATTCGTAGTAGATAGCAAATATTTAAATTGGGTCCTCAATGCATGAAAAAATGGGAAATGATGTTTCAATCATTACATTTCTAATATCCATTAAATAGAAATGATTATATGAATCATCTATATATAATGTCTAATGATTTTAAAAAGGTTCAGAAAGTACATATTTTTTTGGTTTCTCAATTTTCAATTCGAAACTCTTGAGGAATATTAAGATTTATTTGATTTAAAATTTGAAAGAGTAGATGCAGTGGTATCCATCCATCCAATTAACCTGGTGAAACGTCTCTATCTGGTCCGATCAAATAAAGGGTAGCGTTTTAATCAAATAGCTTTATTTACAGCTTTAATTTACAGAAAAAAATACTCTTTATCATCTAGGTTAAGTGAGAAGTTCTATGCACAACACCATAAGAATAGTTCCTCGAAATATTTCGGAGAAACTCGCGAGAACAGCTAACTGACAGTCGAAGCCTCACGCTGTTACCGAGGTTAGCTCCAGGAATCCACTGAATCCCACGGATGGAGTGTTCTCTCGCACGCTCTGCTTTCGCAGACCTCTCCTCTGCACCTCCTTCCCCAGAAAACTCCCCGTATATGTTTCTCTCTCCAAAACTCTCGCCTTTTATCTCTTCTTTCAATTCCACCTCTCATCCACATTGGAGTGTTTGGGCTTCCGATTCTCCAATCGACCTTCAGCAAAAACTTTACTGGTCTACAGTTGACCGCAGGAATGTTCGTGGTCCACAATGGAAAACAATGTAGGCTACACATCTGTGTCGCAGACACGATTAGTGTACGTGTGGTAATTTATCTGGACTTTCTCTAAAGGGCCAGATGTCCGTTCTTAGAAGGAGTGTTCGCCACCTGTCCATCTGTAAGCAATTATACTGCCATAAAACCTAGCCATTGAGGAGACCAGTCTGGAAATGGAAATTATGGAGCTTGTGGAAAAAAAACCCATAATGGTCAGGCACGGGAGAAGCTGAATCATTACATTGACTTAGTACCATAAATCGTTTCTAAACGTGACAATATTTATAATAAAAGTTTTGAAAGCATATATGAGTTTGAAAACATATATGATTTAGGAAAGTTTAAAGAGCGTTATCTTCCAATAATGAAGTTGTGGATGAACTATATATCTGATCATTCTGAAGTAAGTTTGACACCAAAAGTCATCCATTTTGTTAATATCAATTGATAGCATTATTAATGAAAACAGATTCTACATTTTTCATGTATATATACAATCTATTTTTTATTTAATTAATGCTATAAGAGCTCTGAAAAACTTCTCAAATCGATAAGTTCCCAATTCCCGAGTAAAGGGATAAAAATCTATAAAGCTACATAAATTCTTTTAAAAGGTATAATTCCACACCTTAATCGACAAGCTTACCTAAATCCCTATTAAAATAATACAATATAAAACCACTGATAGTGTGTGGTTGTGTGTGTAGTCGAAAGATTGGCATCCTGCAACAATGACGATTCACATCTGATCTTCCTAATCTGTCATCATAAGTCGTTGATTAGAACGATAACTTATTATCAGTGGACAACATTGATAATGGACGAAGGTAATGCCTTTTTCAAAAAAATTATATGTTTTTAGACAGTCGAGAATGGAATTTTCCAACAATGAAATGACAAACCATCTATGGGGTTATCTTAAGCTAGCACAATAAGTCGTTGGTGTTAGTGATAACTTACAATCAGTTTATAACTTTAATAAAGAATTTGGGTAGCATATTTTTAGAAAGATGAGCGGGAATGAACCAATTTATAAATATATATTGAAGAAAGTAGAATGTTAGGCGATGATAAAAGATTAACATGTTTACTGCCTCCACGACTCAATTTTGTGATTGGGACAATCTATCTAATTAGATGACATTTCTAATCTGTTAATAGTAGAAGAGATGGGGCCACTTATTTAGAAATATGCAAATATTACAAACCAGTCTTGCGAAAGAAGGCATATAAATGGAAATATAGAGAATTATTCATATAATGTGCATTAAAACTTGATTAGAGATGACAAATTTTGTGCAATTAAGCTGGTATAAATGTTATAAAATTTCCGTATCTTATTCCACTAGAGATACTATTATTTATTAAAAATTTTCAAAAGCTGTTATTTCATTTTTTGTGCAAAAAACTAACAGTGCAAACAATCGGAGCCATGAAGGCTTTATACAATTCTAATATTCGAGATTCAAATTAGATTTCGACTCTTCATTCCTGAAAGAATTAAAATCTAATTTGAATCTCGAATAACAGGAATGAAGTGCCAATTGTTTGAATCTCATTTATCCCATTTTCATCTGCAAAAAATATGATAAATCAAAAGATATCTAACTTCAATCGATTTTATCTGATTAACTTGACATATCATGATTAAAAATCAGACTTAGTATTTAGTAATTTAGAGAAGTTTTCCGGTTGCATTAAAATTTGATTTTTTTTTTTAAAGACAAAATAATAGATAAGAGATTGGAGATTTTTGTCTGAAGATTCCTAACTTAATTGGATTTTAAAAATGAGTGGTTCATCCTAAAATTATTTTTTTAATTATTCATAAATCTAGTAAAAGGAACCTGCAAGTGAATATAATACTATTGCAATGCTGTTGCCAAAATAATGAAAAGTCCTTTAAATGTATAGTTAAGTCATTCGGAAATTGTTTTAGTAAAAATTACATTACAAAAATAAAAAAATGATATCTACATGAGAAGTAATTTTAAGCCTAATTTGATAGTTCTAAATTTAGTAACTTACGAAACGGTGAACAATATTTAATCATGCAGTCTAGGCTTCACGCAACTTACAGTTTACCTATAGTATGCCAGCCTAAATATATTATCACTCTAAATAAAGAAATTAAAGCTATCGAACTTGTTGAAATGAGCTATTCACTTACATCGTGTCATCTGTGCCATTTGAGTCCTGCTAAATAATAGTGTTTACAGATAAAAATGGGTAATAAAAGGATGTCGGGTCAATGACTTCGGCTTAGCTGAGAAATTTGGTGATGAAAATGAAGAACTCAAAATATTCAAGAATCTTGATGTGATCTTGGATTTTGACTTGATTCAGGAAGCTTTTTTTTGCTCTGTAATCGAATTTATAAAAGTTGAAAGATAATCTAGAATAGTCGAATTGAGAGAGAGTAGTTGAATAAGTTGAGTCTTTTGCTTAACAGGGATTTGCTGATTGTATACTGTTGTTAACTATACATCCTTTTCATATATATCAACTGGCTATGTTCGTGTTTTCATCGCTGTTAGCAGCAAGAATGAATGTGTCTATTGGCTGAATGTGTCTACAGACCTGACCGTTTGACCAATAGCTTTTACCACATTTACAACATATGTATAATTTGACCGTTGATAATATGTCTCCTAGTCGCAATTATTTATTTTATTTTTTAATTATAATTTTCATAAATTAAAAGTGAAGGAAATTTTGTTTGTATTTTTACAGTAACGACCGAAAATATTGCAATAAGAAATTACGTTTCACTGCATCTTATAATTAAAAAAACCCTACCTTCAATTTTAAAGGCACTCATTTTTTGTCATTTAGTTTTAGGATTAATTTTTTTTAATTAATTCAAAAAAAAATATTTTAAATGTATTTTAGAATGATATATTACGATAAAATACATCGAAATTTGAATTTAAAAAATAATTTGTGGACCAATTTGTAACAAAAAAATTGATAGCGTCGAATAAATCTTAATGTTTTCTAGTTGGATTTATTTACCATAAAACTTGAATAATTTATTTTAAAATATAAAGCAACAGAATGTGCTTATTGAAGATAGTCATAAATATTTTAATATAAGAAACTGGACTAATATATAAGCTTGATTCAGAAGATATATATATATTCATTCAATGTAACCAATTTAAATTATATATATTTTTTAATGTATTGTATCTTAATAAAGCAGAAAAGTATAATAGTTCAAATATTCCGAAGATATAGCCCCCTTGCTGAAACTATTCTTTAGAAAGAGTTCCGGCCTTGCCCACATACTTTAAATTAAAATAACTGAATTTTTAAGAAAATATTATCTCTTGAGAATTTCAATTTAAAAGTCTTATTGCAGATCTCTTTCTAGAAAAAAAGGAAAATTTTCCATTCAGTTTCATCATCTGAAGAAGATCAACTCAGGGGGTTTTGATCGAACTACTGCGGTATTCGAAATTAGAATGTGAAAAGACTGGGATTCCGAAATGAAAAAAAGAAAAAGAAAAGGAATTTTCTTCTTTTCATCCTGTTCTTTACGTTTTATTTTTAGAAATATTAGTTTTAGAATGAGATGAAAGACCATTTCCAGGAACCCTTTGAAGATAATAGAGTCACGCCATTTTTTTTCATCTTTTGTGCGATTACTTATCGGATATTTCAACTTCCTGCACTTCTAAGCGATGTGACGGTTAAAAAAATAAACTATTTCATGCCAGGTGCTATTAAATATATAAATCTTCCGTTTGATTTCCACAATGCAGGTGTTAATGAAATGTTTTTAACTCTTCGTCGATATTCACTATTGTACTCGCTGCATTCAATACTGAATATACTTTAAGAAGCTATTTCGTTGTCCTCTTTTTGCAACTTTATTATATTTTTTTGGATACTAAAGCAAATAACATAGTTAAATCTACCGGGTGGTTATAATTAAATTTCCCCTATAAACAGCATCTTGCAAAGCAAGCAGATGAACGATTTGCAAAGAAATTTAGTGTATAGACTATATAAGATATGTGCTCACGGTATTTCGAAGAGGAAAAAAATGATTCTAAAATGTACACCAGAGCTTGATTTTCCAGAAAAAAATTACTTTAACACGACAAGCACCAAAATGAAGTACAGAAACAATTATTTACTGGTTCGATCACCTTGTCATCAAATCGAACCACTTTAAGTCAAAGCAAGATGAAAAAATAACAATATGCTGTTTGAGGGGAAAAGGAACAATTCAGTGTGCAGAAATGAGGAAAGATTAGAACAAAATTGCACAAGAGGAGCAGTTATTAATCTTGTCCAGGATGATGTAGGGAAAGATGCACCATGTGAGCACAATCATGCATCTGCAAAATTTCAAGTGTGCTCAACAGCAGATCGTAACTGATCAGTTGTGGTATTTCGCACATGAAGTTTTATTGAGTTCTTTAAGTCATTCAGTGCCACCATAAATTACCGTCATCATTACTTTCGGAAATATCGACATTAAACATGACAATAACTGAACAACGTTTCTAACCCTAACTTGTTTGGCATAAATCTTTCTCTTTTTCGCTAACTTGCAACAATTCTCAAAATTTTTTTCCCAATAACCCGCAGATTTTCCCGGTTTTACATTTTATTACTGATAATTATGTTATGTTTAACGGATTGTTAATATTTTTTCTGTATTCCGTTTTAGTCGTTTATTGTGATAAATGTAATGTTTTTACGGAAAAGGAGTTCTCTGATGGACATTTTAGAACTAATTTCTTTTCTCAAAATATCGAGAGTACATCTCATGTAGAGCTGATATAAGAAATTTAATCGCATTCTGTTCATCATTTGTGCTGAAGTATGCTGCATATGGAAAAAGTTTAATTATAAATACCCTGTATTTCACTTTACTGTATTCATTATATGTGTTTATGATAAAGTTTGTTATAGACAGAATATTTAAAGTTACCTTCAAGTCAACTAAGAGGTTTTTCAAAATTTTATGCATAATATATAACATCATTTATCTTATAACAAATCGAAAAATATTTTTAAAACATATAGTAATCCAATTATGTTTGAAAAAGACGACAATGAAATAAAAAAGTAGAGTATAAATTTGTAAAACATTTTGCTTTTAGACAATTGGTCTAAAGTGCTTTTATTTTACATTGAAACAGACTACCATTTTAACAATAAAAAAAGTAATGTAAAGTATTTTTTTAAGCAAGAAAATAGGTAAATTGATAATCTATTTTTCTTTTTTGTATTCATGAGTTTTATTTCAGTTAAACATGGAAAGTCAAATTCAAATTATCATTGACAAGTAATATATACTTAATCCAAATATTGGTTTTTTTTTCAAGTTTTGAATGCATTTATTGCTGATAAATTCTTATTAGATAATTAATTTATTTCTAACACAAGAATATATTTATGAATACAAATCCCAATTAAATTTCCGAAAATTATATCGCCAGAACTTTTTTAAAAAGGGGGAAAAAAAAAAGAAATTTCCATAAATACACAACTAAGACGATGATATTAAAAATTCATAAATTAGTCCAATTAAGAAAGGAAGTATTTTATTTGAATCCTTCAACTGCAAATAAATTTTTATTTTAAGTATTCAAATAAATTTGGATATCATTTAAGGAATTTTAGAAAATAATTAAAACAGCAATTATCAGTATTTTTCCGTCAAAAATGCAAAACCATAAAAATATTTGATGCCGAAAATTTTCAAAAATCTTAACTAATGATACCATTTCTACAATTACTTTTGTAAATAGCAAAAAGTAATCTTTACTGGCATTGAAAAATATCTCGAATTTAAATAAAGCAAATTCGAGAAACTGAAAAATCGCATCACATTGTTACTGACTATTTAATATTTATACATACTGACAAATAACTCTAGAACTTTTGTACTGTTTCTATGATTATAAATAAATTAATAAATAAATAGGAAATTTAATTTACTTAAATATAATTAACGTTTTTGTTTTCAAATCCTCACTTATTATCTGCTAAGTCAAACATTCTACAATAAAAAAAGGAAAATACCTTTTGCAAAACATTGAAAGATGAAATATCGTTTGCAAATCAATTGAAATATTTATTTAAATTTAAATTTTATATTATTCTAATTTTATGTTTGGTAAAACGCTTACAATTATTATTTTCATATTTCCATAAAACTTCATTGGAGTTTATTCTTAATATTTGTGATGTTTAATTTAATTTAACTTAAATATTCTAATAATTTTATCGTTGTTTTTGCATTGTTTCTAATGCATACTGATAATTTAAATGTGTAATAGATATTTTTAAATAATGCACTTGATCTTTCCCTTGCAGAAGTTATTGCTAATAAATAATATATCATGTTTTTATTTCTTTTGTTCTGATTCCAGTTGATCACTCTAGAATTTTGAAATGTAAGATTAATACAGGTGAATAAGTAAAATATGCCATATGAAACATTTCCATTTCGAAGGATTAATTCATAATTCGTTGTGTTTTAATATCGTAACGAAGTAAAGATTACATAACACATTGTAACATGACAGAGAAGCATCTTGAATGGAATTGTTTATTTATCTTATCGCTGTAGAATTTTACATGACATAGATTATTATTTTCATTACTAGCAATAATTAAAAACCATTAAAGGTGTACGAAATATCACATCGATATAAACTGAATCAAATTAGTTTTTCAACCGCTTGCATATAAGCAAAACGTTAATGTATAACTTTTTTAAAAAATTCCAGCGTACAATGGTTTAATACTATGTCTATTTGCTTAAATTTGCATGCCACTCTTAGGACACAATAGTAAAGTGTTGTTCCAAAATATTCTATCTATTTTAATCTTCTAAGGACTCTGTCTTCTTAGCTATTTTAAAAAACTTGTTGCCATCAACTAAACAAAATAAATGAAGTAAGACTCAAGATTCGCTCCATTGCATTCAATCGTGCACTTCAGTGATTTATAGAACAGTTTGCTATTTCGTTGTTCTCAAATGAAGAATTGATTTCTTCTAAGAAATTTAACGTATATCGAGAAAAGAAAATCCTTCTTTGGTAGTCAAATAATGCTAACTTCATCTATCTTTTTGTTTACTTATATGCAAATAGTATTGTAATTGGTAAAAAAAAGTAGCTTCGGGATTTTAATAAATTGTCACATCCAAAATTTTAATAAAATTGAAATATATATTTTTTTCTCTGTCAGTTTTGAGGAAATGAGAGCAAGAGGCTTATCACTGATGACAAAACTTGGATTTCATATGAAAATGTGCACAGAAACCGCACATAGTGTAATGACAATAAGCTTTTATCTGTGAATTTATTATATATTTATTTATTATATGTATAATTTAGGATATGCAATGAAGTGAAATCACATAATTCCTAAAAAACTATTTATAATTTGTAATAAATAACCTACATACTTAAGATTTGAATGGCAGAATGACATCACAGAATACAACTATTCATAAACACTATTAAAAAAACTAGTGTAAGATTATTAAAATTATGTTAGTTTGTCAAAATAAGTTGCTTAAATATATTTTCATGCAACGGGTAATTGATGATATAATATATATATATATATTCAGTGTCCAAACAGTTTCTTTCTCATCGCTCTATAAATGGCCATATCAGGCTCTGCTTGGGCGAATATGCAGTCTTATTTATTAGTTGTCTATGCCATCGGTGAACAGGCAATAGGCTTTCAATTATCGCAAAGCCGGGACTACAACCAAAATAAATGTCTTTTCACCAGTGGGTGGAATTGGAAAGGTGTAAAATGTTCTACGAGCTCCTTCCTCAAGGTGAAATAATACTACGAAATACTTTCAGCAAATGGATCAACTGAAAACTGCCGTAGCAAAAAAACGGCTTGAATTAATGAACCACCATCACGCTGTTTCTCAGCATGACGAAACAGGACCACATATTTGTTTAACCGTAAGACAGACGCTTTTACAATTTGGTTGGGGTGTTTTACCGAATCGTGCATAGTCTCCAGATCTCCCATCTTCTGATTATTACCTCTACCTGTTCTTAAAAATTTCTGTTAGAGATAAGTGTTGTAAATCCATCAACGAAATAAAAGCAAATAAGAATCATCTGCCATTCGAAACACAGCAATTGGGGAAAGAAGACATAATTAGGCTTTCTAAGAGGTGGAATAAGGTAATAGAGCAAAAGGGTTCTTATAAAACCAAATGAATAATATCTTAAATAGTAAATATCGTGTATTTGTTTGACATTAGAAATAGTAAAGAAACTTATGTTGCACCCAAACATAATGCTTTACTAAGAATTAACTCAAAACAATAGAGATCCGAGCAAATGTTAAAAAATAAGATATGACAGAAACTTTTTTTAATTTTGGTTGCGCATATATTTTGTGGCAAAACTTATTGTCAAAGTGTCTTGCTGAAAAAGAACTTCCATCAAACTTTTAATTCGTACAATACAGTTGTAAAACTTTCAGAGTTAATTTGCTATAACTTAAAGTATTGCTTTAAAAGCCTGTTCTTCGTCTGCCCCTCTCTATCTCGCTCTTTTTTTTTTGTCTTTATCCCAAAAAACAAATCCAACTAGTCTTTTCTCAGAGGCTTTTGAGAAGAAATCGCTGAAGGGAGAAAAAAAACAAAAAAAAATCGTTGAATGTCGTCTGTTGCAACAAATTGATTTTTGGCGATCGTTGGAGAAGCCAAAACAAATAGAAATCTCAGAAGAATTCGACAGAGGAAATATACAGAAGTTCAAATGTTGTCCGCACCAGACATGCTGGAGATTATTCCTCCGTAGTAATGTCAGGAAAAACGGTTCGCAAAGGCTTTGTTTACGAAAAGTTCTTGGGAAAATGTACTTTTCTCACTGATTTCTTCGGAGGTTCAACTCTTAGAAGATGAGTTGGTTTCCTGTTGTTGTTTTTTCATGTTGTTCTTTCGAAATAAATGGATTTCTGTAAAACGGCTTCGATTCTTTTAAAGTTCTTTTAGTCCTGCCCTTGGCATTATACTGCAGAGATGAAAGACGGATGTGGTTTAAACCAAAGAGATTTAAGTTAAAGAAATCGTGTTTTTGTTGTTTTCAAATAAAGGATTTTTTCAAAATTCAGTTTTTTTCTTCTTCTTCCGGAAGCTGCTAGTTGAAGCATATGAAGTAAAACTTAGTAAAAGAAATTGGAAATTACGCTTTCTTTCAAGAAATAAGTCAGATAAATTAATAATTTTTTTAAATAAAGATTCTTTATAGAAGCCTTTGCCTTACACCTTGCCTATTATTGCTAGTGGTTAGTAATTTATGAAAAAATGAGAGTTGCCAGTTCAAATTCTATTCTTCAATGTTTTGCCTTCGAGTACTTAAAGAAAAGTGTACCAACAAATGAATTTTAAAAATGGATATTATGACAAAATAAAAGAATAGTATCTAGTACAATTAAAATTCGTTAATCATCCTTCAATGTTTATTCAGTATAAGTTAACTCCTATTATTTATTAATCTTTATGCGGGTATTTGTAGTACAGTACACTCCCACATATCGTCCAAATGTGGTTGAACGGATTACAAAAACGACTGAAATTCAATGAAATCATTTCTTTGTCTGCTAATATCCAAAGATTCAAATTTTTGTACCTAAATATATTGTTGTAACATGTATTTCCCCGCTTCTTATTGAGTACTAAGCCTTCCATTTATCTCAATATGAACGCAGCCGGCATCCAGTGAATCTTAGAAGTAGTTGCCTGTAATGCTTCAAATTCAAATAAAAGTAAGTCGCTGCAATGGTAGTTTATATACACGTTTTAAATATTTATTGGAGAAAAAGTATTAGTTAAAATATATACACATTTTATTATAAATTCGGCACTGCATAGCTTGAATGCAGAAAACAGAAAAAAAAAACTTTAGCGTATATCGTAGAATTAGTTATTAAGAAAGTTCACTCAAACTAATTTTATTTTTCGATGATAAATTATGATGGCGTCGTGTCGGTGTTAACACCAAAAGGGGATGCAGTCACTTCTAAGGGTAAAGATCTGACTTCTAGCTCAAATGAAAATGGCACGCACATACACATTCATTTGCACAACTCCATTTCACTGAAGGCCACATTCACACATAGAACAGAGAAAAAACAACCATGCCCTAACCAGAACTCGAACCCGGAACTCCCAAATCCCGGAGAAGACGCGCTAACCCTAACCCAGGACGTCGGCTTCAAAAATACTTAGATAGATATGAAAATGATATTCTAGCATTGCTCTTTTCCTGTCATTACTTCTATTTGGCATATGATACGTAAGAGGATCATGACAGAAGCCTACTTCCAATGCCTTAGAAATGTAGTTTGCCTTTATTACTTAATTATCGCAAAATAAAATTAGGTTGGATTGTGCGGAAGCCGGAAGTCGCTAACCGCATACTTGAGATGCATTGAGTATTCTCAAAAATAGTTATTATTGTTTCCTTACCAATTTAATCTCACGTCTAGGAAGGAAGATTAACAAATGTTTTTAATGAATGCTTATCGGATGCCAGAGCAATGATCCCGATTTGGTACAAATTTGGAAATCATTTGGAGACTTAGCAATAAATTTGGCGATAAAAAATTACTTGAAATTTGTTTAGTTATACTAACGGTGGGTTTTTAAAGCAACAATAGGCTATTCTGAAACGGACTTCGTAATTTTGAAACTCGATCAGATGTCAACTACTTAGTTGGCACGATCTCTCCACAATTCCACACCATACCAGTGATATTACTTTTGAAGCTCACAAGACCCACTTACATGACGGTTCTTTGGTGGAATCGGCTTTTGAACCTGAAAATATATGTTCCAAAGACGAGGTCTTAACACCTGGTCACTGCTCAAAAAAGAACTGGAAAGTACTTGAATTATTTCCATATATCAACTAGGAGTCGATATCCGGGATTATTCTGGAAAATTCGATACCCTTCCATTAAATTTACATAAGTGCAAGAAACTAAACCCAGCCAGTATTGTAAACTGTTCCAATGTGATAAATGCGGATAGAAATCGCAGCTGAGCTCTGAGTATCTTTGTTGTGATCTTTCTGGTTGTTTGCAATTCTGAAAATGTTTTATTATGTGTACATTTTGATAGTGCTTCTCTACTAGTACTCTATATTTTCTTGCTCTCATAGCGTCGTACTTCTTTAACATTATTCCAAATATGTGGAGTTTTGTAACATTATAATTTATCCTAACAGTACTCGGTATTTTCTTGTGGAATAAACCATTATTCTGCTCTGCCATACGTGTTGCACTTCCTTAACGGTATGCCAAATTAGTGGAATTCTGTAACAGTATAGTACCAGTACTATGTATTTTCTTGTGAAATAAATAATTGTTCTGCTATGTTATACGTGTCGTGCTTCTTTAACAGTATACCAATTGGAGGAAATTCTGTAACATAATAGTTAAGTATATATTGTGATAGAAAACTCCCAAGTCTGATTTAAATCATTATTTTTATCCAGATAATTGTCTAAATAGATATATTTTAATGAAACCAGTTTATGAGTTCTGAGACAAACATGATTATATTTCGTACAGAATGAGTTAATTTTTATTTTTAGATCGAAACAATACTTCGAAGAATCTTTAGATGTTTTCATGGCATAGAATCAGTGTTCTTTGTTAAAACATTTTATTTTGTTTTACCGTCGGACAAATCTAATTCTTTCACATAATTCTTCGAGAAGAAGCCTTATAATTTTAATAGAATTAAAAATGGGAAATCTTCTGGCTCAACAAAATGACTTTTAGAGAGTTTTGAAGAAACCAAAAAAATATATATAGAAATTGTGAAGAAACAAAAAAAATATAGAAATATCAGTGGGATATAAGAAATATATAGAAGTTCAAATGTAACCAGCCACCTTGTGGTAGTTATATTTGACAGTAATATCACGAAAAATATTTTTAAAAAGCTTTGTTTATAAGATTGTAAAAGCTTTACTATTATTTGTTTTAAAAATTTCTTAGGAAATGTATTTTTATCACTAATTTCTTCAGAATTTCAGCTCTGAAAAGATGATTTTCTTTCTTTCTTTCTGTCTTTATTGTTTTAAAAATGATTTTTATAAAACGGCTTTGATTCTTTTAGCATTCTTATAGTATTCCTCTTGACAATATATTGAAGTATTCTAGCTTTGATGAAGAATACTTGAGTTTATATTAGTTAAATTAACATCCCGTTAAAGCGTCACTATTGCTATATTGGGATGGACCTCGTAAATTTGAATACATGTAAGATGACGAGGACGACACCTGAGCTGATACTCTCCTATCCAACCCACACCATACCAGCGGGAGGAAATAGAATTTTTGAGAAATTTTAAGAAGTACTGATTATGTTATATTTTAATGAAGAATACGTCAATTTTACTAATTCGACAAGCTTTTTTTTAAAAAAAATACAGAAATAAATATTTTTTAAATATTTATTTCCTTATAATAATTCAAACAGTTTTCAGTAAAAAAATATTCTTAAAAGTCTATGATAAAACTCTGGATCATTTCAATGATGCATCAAACAATTATAGAGAATTAGACAGGATAGTAAAATCCAATTGCTCTTAAAAAGTTAAAAAAAGGTTTTTGTGAGGATTTTCCCCCAATACAGTTCGTATACCCAATGATAAAGAGAAAAAATGTAAACGATGAAGATTAAACTCAGGACATTCTAAAAGAATATGAATAACTTTTAAGATTGCTTGGTATTTAGAGCATATAATGATGGAAGCACGACAAAAAGTATTTATAAAATGTGAAAATACAAAAATAAAGCGCTAAATATTAGCTTTTATTATTATTGCTCAGAAATATTATAAGAATTCTTTTTAAATATTTCAAATTAGAAATATTTTTTGTATTTCATTGTTATTTTTGAAGTATTTCAAAAAGATTTTATGCAATAGAATCTGATTTCCCTAAGTAAAAGAAATATTTAAAAAATTATATTCTCCACCATTTAAAGTCACTTTGCATTACAAAACTTCAAAATAAATTACTTCTTTAAATTGAAATTTTCAAATCCATTTCTAAACTTTCATTTAAAGAGCAGAAAAATATTCTTCTATTTTAAAGTTTTTATTACCACTTGAACATTCTATTTCTTCAGAGCGATGAAAAACAATCATCTCTTGAAGTTTATTTAATCGCAGACCTTCGAGCAAAAGTTATTCAGAAAAAAAAACATAAAAAAATAAACAACAAGCAGATGTTCCATAACAATTTTACTTCTTTTCCCAAATCAAAGAAAGGATTTTGACAGATGTCTCCTCGCAGATCAAAAATAAGAGAACGACATTCTACAGTCATTCGGCATGTTTGGTAATTCTGTAGAATGACGTAGTGCAAAAATGCTTCTTGCAGGCTTCTTTCCATTTATTTGATTTCAGAAGTCATGCTTCGATTTTTATACGAAGGGAACTGCAATGAAGTTCGAGCAAATAAGAAATTCTAATAGTTTTCTTTAACTTTTATTTATTCTTAGGTTCATTTCAGGTAAAAGACAATATTTTCACTGCCAATCGTATATTAAATATCGCCAAAAAGTTTATGGAGTTGAAAAGTGTATATATATATATATATATATATATATATAGATAGATAGATATAGATATATAGATA